>SNQJ01S0050060.1:17722-33627 GCA_010110895.2 Picea sitchensis | reverse complement strand
TGTACTGATAGGAGTGAATGAAAATAATAATATGAATAATGGAGTGGAGAGTGCACTCTAGCCTTGAATTGAATGATACTTGCATCCAACATGTTTCATTGTAATGTATCTTGTGAAAGTTGCGTTGTCTCACTATAATGTATGTTTCTATGTCCATCATGGGATTCCTAGAGAACCACCTATCATTCATGATCCAACACATAGTAGCCAAGAATCCCATCCATTTCTGATGTGTGCGAGTACCGTATGATTAACTAATAATTTGTATCCTTAATTATGAGCTATCAATCTTTACTATCACCATATTCTTCTAGTGCATGTAGATTTACATTTGAAGTTAGAAATATTAGTGAAGAATTCAAGAACTATTTCCATGCAAAAGATATCTACATTCAACACTTTATGAGCTATCCCAACATTGTTCCAATTGTATATTTTTGAGGGGTGATTAGGTCCCACATTTTATTTACCTAGTTTAACCACCACTTCAAAATCAAACAATGGAAATAGTATCAAACATCGATAGAATCAACCTTCCAACATTGTAATGTTAATCAAATAATTGACCACTAAATTATCAATGGACAACTTGAAGGACTGGTCTAGAAGATAATACTTGAACACTAAACATTAGTTGTGACATTAAACACTAGTGGATCTTTAATCTCTACATGATCCACTTAATGGAATTTGGTAGTGTGCATATTTGTGTCAATTAATTCTCATACTCCCTAGGCGGACCAAAAGTAATGGACACTTTGGAATAAATGACAGGAGAATACTATTATCCAACTCAACTTTCCACTAGCAGTTGGATTAATGTAGTCTTCCAACTATCCTATGGTGAGATTAATGTAGTCTTCCAACTCTCCTAGTCATCCAATACTTTTTCTATCTATTTAACAAATGTATTTCAGTGCATTAGATCCAATGGATATACCATCCAATAACCCTTCTTAACAAATGACATCATTATCAAATTCCCAATCAATCCATTACAATACTAGGTATGGATATTTCATCTACTATGTCAATGAACTCAAAGTAAGCATAAATATTTACACAATCGAGATAAAATTCCATCTCGCCAATTTGACAATGGGGAAAATGTGTGATTGGTTTACCAACTACCACTAGATCGACAAGTGGACCCAATTTGGTGCTCCGATGTCGTTACTTAAAAATCGCCGATGTATGAGATGTCATTACTGCAGCTGCTGCTACTCATGTTGTCGCTACTCCGGTGCCGCTACTTCAAAATTGTCGTTGTACGAGATGTCGTTACTACATCTACTGCTACTCCTGTTTCTCCTACTCTGGGTATTGTTATTTCAAAATTTTCATTGTACGAGATGTCATTAGTGCAGCTGCCGCTACTCCGGGTGTCGTTACCTCAAACTCGTCGTTGTACGAGATATCGTTACTGTAGCTGTCGCTACTCCTGTTGGCTCTACTCCAATTTTTGCTACTCCGGGTGTCGTTACTTCAAAATTGCCACTGTACAAGATGTAGTTACTATTGTTGCCACTACTCTGGTTGCCCCTACTCTAGTCGCTGCTACTTCGGGTGTCATTATTTTAAAATTGTCGATGTACCAGATGTTGTTACTCCAAGGTGTTGCCACTCCAGTCGCCACTACTCTTTAATTGTCGCTACTCTAGTCACCACTACTCTCTGGTTGTTGCTACTCCTACCACTACTACTGTGGTTGTAATTACTCGTCTACACTCCCGCCAACATGGATACCTATATTTCAGCTGCCACCACTTCCGATGTCATCGCTCCAATTGACGTTGTCATATTTCACAATTGTAGACGACGATATTCCTGCGATGATGCTTCTCCATAATAGGTGGGTCTCCAGGTACGTACTCAACCAAATTTAACAGATTTGGGTACTATTACACATGGCATAGGCATTCGTGCTCGAGGACGGTCTTAACTTTAAATTTGGGGGAGATTTTATGTCTTTCCCAAAGAGTCATTATTACCCTCTTTCATCACACGATTTCACAATCATTACTTAAAAATTTTCGACGTCGTTGTACGCATAGGGATTGGACACACCCGGCAAAACATTAATCATCTTCCAAGATATTAAATTCGTTGTCATATCGTCATCATTACTTACCTGCCACATCATTTAATTTAAAAAAAATAAAAAATACACAACTCTTTCCACAACACATTTTCCACTAAATTGTTTTGCTTACCATTTCTCCTGAACTGGTCGTCAATACTCCTCGAGCAGGCACAGTCAACGAAACAGAATGGGTGGTGGAACAGTAAGGTATGAGCCAAAAAATACTACACATGTCCCTCGAAATCCAGAAGTCTGGCAAATTTTCCACAATGCAGGTTGGGATGTGTATTTCGAGAGGTTACATGGATTTTATGCAGACATTATAACAGAATTCGCCCAAAATTTGGATGGCCACTCCTCCACGGTCCGCGGATTAAAAATCAGAGTCACGAAGGAAACCATTGCAACATCTAGTGGGTTGCCAATATCTAGTCAACAATGGTTTGTTTGGAAAACACCACTCCCAAAATTTCCAGAGTTGTTTCTACATGAAGGCGAAGAAGTAAAGCTGAAAGGGAAAGGATACAAACAGACTTCTCTGCCACCTCCATGGGCCGAGGTATCACTTTTCATCATAAGGTATGTGACATGCGAAGGTCGCCCCTCTACCATTTACAAATATCATCTCAAATTGCCTACATCTATGCGTTTCCAACAACGCATAAACATTCCCTATTTTCTGTGTAATAAAGTTCAACAGATGGCGTGAGCAGCTCAATGCTCATGCCAACCACTCAAAAACCTCACAAATCATGGTCTTGTTAATCTACTAGTCATGCATGTTCTAGAGAAAATCCTTGTGAGTTGGACACAATTCATAAGACTCTCAGAAGAGGAATTGGCAGAACTTATCCCAGAAGTAGCAAAAACCCTAGTAGAGGGAGAAGGGATGAGCAAGTTAGGAGAGGTTGTCGAACATATTGCATAAGGGAAGAGAACTGGTGTTGATACATAGGAATCAACCTCAGAGAATATGAGGAAATAGGGAAACCATCAGTGGAAGTTAGAGAAGTTGGGGGAATGAGGAAGGTCATTAACCTAGATTTAGAAGAAGAGGAAGTAGAGGGTTCTGTTCCTCAAAACCCTTTTCCTGAATAAGAAAGAGATGCTTCTACTCCCTCAATAGATGAACAAGAAAGAGATGTTTCTACTCCCTCAACAGATGAACAAGAAAGAGATGTTGCTACTCCCTCAACAGATGAACAAGAAATATACGCTTCTATTTCGCCCATAGATGATCATGAGATGGATGTTGATACCCCTTCGTCTAATGAGCAAGAGAGGAATGCTGCTACTCCTCCAATCTATGAATAAGAGGTAATTGATGTGGTTACATAAGAACTAGTGCCAGAACATTCTGAATTTCCTTTCTGTGAAGATGGTGCAACTACTCCTCCCATTGGTAAGCAAGTAATGACTCATGCTATAACATAAGAACCAATGTCAGAACAAGTCGTTCCTGAAAATCCTATTTTTGAAAACACAACAACTACTCCAGATTGTGAGCAAGAAATGACTGATGTTGTTACACAAGAACCAATGTCAAAGCATGCTGCTCCCGAAAACCCTGAACCAGAGTTGGGTGCTGCTACTCCAGGAGAATTGCGAGTTAAACAAGAGACAAGCATAGAGGTTGGAGGAAATGAAGCTCAGAATGAGGTTCCTCCTAGGGGATGGGATGAAGAAGTTCCTGTCAAACAAGAATTTCTCTAATTTTGTGCAAGGAGAAGAACCCCTATTTAGGAACAATATAGGATAACCTTTAGAGAAAGTATATAATTCAGGATTGAGAATTCCAAGCTAAATAAGCAGGTGCTCCGCTTGAAGAAATGAGCACGAAGTTACAAAAGAATTTCCATGGAAGCAATGAGGAGAAATGTCAAGGAGAATATTTCGACAGCTACCCAAACTGCTGATACTCCCACAGTATCAGTAGCTACTCAAACTACCGATACTCCTAGAGTAACACTAGCTAATCAAACTGAGTTGGTGTTGCATACAGTAGCTACTTAGACCGAGCCTATCTTGCACACATCTACAATACCAAAAACCACTCAGACTGATCCTATTTTGCACAGTTCCATAGTAACAACATCTACTCAAGCTAATCCAATGACAAATTCAATTGAATCTCAGGTAGTTTTATTGAAAGCCGAGATACAGAAGTGGAAGAAAAATGTAGTCCAATTTCATACAGGAGTTGTCCCTTCTTCAGTGCACCTAACGACATTGAAAGACATAAGGGAGAAGGGTGCTAGAGTCGTTGTTGACTATGAGGAAAAGTTGGAAGAAGAGAAGAACAAGGGTGAGAAACATAAGGAAACGATTACATATATGGAGGCACAGATACAGAGGTTAAGAGATGACAAACATGAGATGTATGATATCACCCAACAGGTAGTAACATGCCGCTTCCATTCTCTCAGCTATGCACTCTTCCTTCATGAACACTATTTATTTTTCTGTCTGGAATGTATTCACCAGGAGATGGTTTATAATATTAAAGACCCCATGCAGTTTCTTAGGACCTTGAAAAGTTATGACATCCTCACACAACATCTCATGTGTGAATTTTACATGCACAACTACCTACTAAGAAATGATAAAAAATTCAATCCAGTTCCTTATGTGGGAGATGTCCAATTAAGGGCCTTTCTTTCCTACACCATTAACTAGGTGAAGTGGAAGAGGGCACTTGATTCTTTCAAGGAAAATCAAGTACACAAACCCCTTCATGTTAGAATGGAGAACTTTCAAGTTGAACAGATCATCCACAAACATAACTATTTTAGAGGGATTCCCAATTGGCCACATAATATGGAAACTACACAACAATGGTGTGCTGAGCTTTGCATAAAACAATTGACCTATTGCAAGGAAGAGGCACCTGAAAACTATGACTAGAGATGGGCCTTATCACCACCTGTTGTTAGGGAACAAGAAGCATTTGGGGCTCCCAATTTTGGCTGAGCCATGGAAAGAATATCCAAGTATATAACATGTATGAGGTTTTGTGGGGTTCGATGGCTAGGTTTGATATTTTCATTCCCCATCATCTGGATGCCACTTGATCAATATCAACCTGATTACGAGGTCCAGAGAGAATGGTGGAAGGATATAATATTGACTAGGGGATATAAGTTTCCAAGGATAGATATGGCTGAGGAATATGACATAGTAGAACTTCAGGCCAAGTATCAAGGTTCCAACCCAGATCTGCGAAAGAGACGGCCTGCACGAGGACATGAACATGACTAAAGTTTGGGGGGGATGTGTGTAACCAAAAGGGTAAGAATGCACCTCTATTATGTCATTGTGTGTATTAGTTAAAAAAAGTTAGAGATTGGTTGGGGGTTTACCAAAGAGAATCACTAATCTTTGAAATGTCGCAGGAACATAGAAAACATAGTCTGGCAAGATGATGTGATCAAGGATGCAGAGCAGTCCATGGGTTCAAGGTGCAAAAGAGGACCTATTCCATGGTCCAACATTAGGTTCCGTTAATCAGTTCATCCTTTGTGTATTTTTAGGAAGAGTTGTTACCCTAATATTGGGATGCTCTGTGCTCCACGAATTGTATAAAAGGCCGAACAAAGACAGAGAAGGGATTAGCCAGTCAGTCATCTAGCTAGGAGTTGTCCTGTATCAAGACTACAACCTATGTAATCTCGTTTTATTTAATGAAAATCAAGTTTCTTTTGAGTTTCTAAGTTTTCGTGGTAGTTAGTTCACCACAGCCCTGATCGGGGAGTTGGGCCCACTCTTCTAGTCAGGTGTTGTCGACTTATGATATAGTTTTGTTATGGTTTTTTGTGGAATCTATTAGATTTGTGTGTTCTGCTTCATTTACAGTTATCCTGCTTCATTTGAATGTTACGGTTATTTATGTTTAAGCACTAGTAACCTAGTTTCTATTCTGTTTTTTACTGCAATGATTGTTTACTTACATGATCAATATTGAAAGAAGCACAGTATGCACATACACTGCACGGTAGCCTGTAAAACATTTAGGCCCTTGGGTTGACAAATTAAATGTATTAGGTGGTAAATCTAGACGATATACCGTACCCAACAATGACAATATAAATAATTCCTTTCAATATACCTCACTACAAAATAATTATAAAATCATGGTGGGAGAAGATCCCTCACTTACCTCTTCATAACTTTGAAAATCTAGAAGGATCATCGCTTGTTTCATTATAAACGACCAACGACTATCATCACATGCTTTCTCCTATATTCCACGTGAGGACCCTAAAACAAAGATCGAAATCATGAGCAAGAAATGTATTTTGACTTTCATCTTCTGTTGGATTCCCTTCTGGCATGTAGGGTGGAAATTAAGACTATAACATATACTACTAGCTATTCTACTTCCCACCAAATTGCATTACTCCAAGTGAAATATTTGCTATCTCCCCTTCATAATGTGTGATTCCTACTCATTTATAGTGGTATGTGTTACCATTTGTTGGCATTATTGTGAGTACCCCGACTTCAACAAGTGCAATCATCCTTCATTTAGGGTGGTGTGAGAAACTATCACCTAGAGTAGTGTCATCACCCTTTGTTTCAAAACATTGTGATCACACTAACTTGATTTGGTGTGAACTACCCTTCAAGTTAAACATTTCCATTTCTCTTCATTTATATGGTATCATGTACCTTCATTTGAATAGGGGGAGTTACCTTTACTTGAATAGGTGTAAGTGTTTTTGTTTAAACAAGTTCTCCATTGTTGTGATCTACCATTCTTTCAAAGCGTTACAACTTTTTTTGTGGGAACAAATTTGATTTCTTTCATTCATATGAGTGTGAGTAACCTTCATTTTTTTGGTAAGGGAATGACTCAACCACAAGGCTACAAGTTCCTCATCCAAAAAGCTACAAACATAGTTGTTGAAAGGGTGTGAATGCCTTTAACCTCACGCTGTGATTATCCCTTCACATTAATAGGTTAAATTTGATATTCAAGGTAATTATTGTGACCAATATGTATTAATATCGATTAATGGTTGTGAGTGCATTAAGTGGATAAGTAAAGGGTTGGCCCACTCTCACAAGCATAGTGATATATTTAAAAAAAACACATCTCCCATATTGTCCCCCTGGGATACCCATACAAAATTTTTTTTGACCTCTAGTTCAGAGCCCCAATATCTCAATTAAAACCGTTCATTCAAGGGAATGTATTTTATCTTCCCCTTCATCCCAAGGTGCCTTGGGTTTTCCTTTTGGTCCACTAAGAAAGACACCTAATAAGTCCCAAACCCCCCTCTGATAAGCCCTTCACATAAGAAACCATTTGAAGGGTCAATCACACATGAAAATGTTGAGTATGGGTCAATAATGAATCCCAACATCCAACTTTTCAATTTCCATTTTTTTTTTTAAACCTAAAGGAAGCATGGAAATATTGACGAAAGTTCATCACACTTTGCCACATTTTTGCGTCGCACATATAGCATATTCATCGTAAATGTTTTCTCTGCCAAACATTTGTGTCACTATTGCCATGCTTTTTCGTCGCAACTTTCCACACTTTTCCGTCGCACGTATGGCATCTGCATCATAATCTGTTGGTAAGTTTTTTACTTTGGCACGATTTTTCGTCCCTATTGCAGAAAATCTTCATCGCTATTTCCACTCTTTATAAGGTAAACCTATATTAAGGATGATGACACATGGAGGGCTTATTTCGTCAGTGTTTCCATGCATAACTAGTTCATGGATATAGCGACAAAAAAAGTTCCATGAAAAATAGTCTTTGCTTTCGTGGAAAGTGCGACGGATATGTGTGGCAATAGCAACGAAAAACCGTGGCAAATTTGGTCATATGTAGTAGTGAGTGAGTGGATGAGTGGAGGTGATGCGATGATGTGATGTCATTCAAGCACGTGATTATGGGAGCTGTTGAGGGTGGTTTGGATTCAGATCACATTTGGGCCCTCAATCCACCACAAGCTGCCATGTACCCTTCCAAAAATACCATGGTTCCAATTGCGAGACCACTTAGGAAAATTAAAGCTCGAGCAATTTGCGTCCCCGCAATGAAATATAGTCATCGATCTGATTACGATCCGAGATCTGGGTGACATTTACCTGCTGTGAGGATTGACGGTTCTCGTCAATACGTAGTGTATCAACAAAGGAAGGAGGAATATCACCAATATGCATTGTATTGGTGGGCCAAAGTCTTCTTTAGAATCACCAAAATGGTAAAGTATGGAGAGTGAGAAGAGAGACTTTGTCCTTTCCATTTGCATGAGAGAGTTTAAGAGGATTTCTAATAGAAAATTTTAGTATGGGGGGGCAATTTCTTCTATTAGAGAAAAGGTAAAAGAAGAAGTTAGGGAGGTTGTTGTGCTAGCACAACATGGTGGTAGTTGGTAGATTTGGCGGTCGACCTACCATGAATGTTCTATGAGAGATATTAATCCAGGAGTATAATGGATGATGTCAAGATCGAATTCAACAAATATGACAAGGATATGGAGGACATTTTCCCCACAGATGAGGGGTTCATCCATAGTCGGAGATTAAAAGGTGCAGTTGTTCTAGCGGATTTAGAACCATTGTAGTCGTCTGAGGGTTGTATCCCTGAGGTGGCAACCACAAGGGAGTATATCCACTCAAACCTAGAGGGAAAGAGGCCCCAAGGAGAGTCAATGCAATGCTAGGATCTAGATCATTCCGTGGAATGTGCATAAGAGGGCAGACACTCAAAGCCTTTGTCACCTTTGCATGCAATGGCAGAGTCGTCGAGAAATGAGAGTATCGATGACTCTCTTATATTAGGATTGTTTCTGCAAAACACTTATGCAATTAGTATTCATGCCAAGAAGGTGAGGTACACGAAAGTAAAGAGGGAAGAAATAAGGATGGTGGTGGGTGTAGATGTCGAAATCGGGGCCATACCAGACTTGTTGGGTAGAATGGCAGTGGGCCATTTTTGGGGAAAAGTTGTATCTCCTTCTTCACTTAAATCCTGGTTGGATGAGAATTGGGTAGGGCTTCTCGGATAGTGTCATGAGTATCATACCCTGCCTTGAGGTTGGATCATTTTTAAATTTTGTAGTAAGGATGATTTGGTGGAAGTTCTTAGTAGAGTATTCGGTTGGGGGCCTTCTAGCCTAATATTAAAAGAATGGTGATATCTCTCAACCCCAATCAAGAAACCCAATATTCGATGAAGGTATGGGAAATCCTCCTAAACCTTCCTCTGATTTTATGGGAAGAATTTGTCCCGATATCTATTGGAAATGAAATTTGTAGGTTTATCAGTTGTGATCCAGGTTGGGCAGAAAAGATGGATAACAGCTGGGAATGGATCCAAATTGAATTGGACTTGAGGGAAGGTTTGTTGGATAAGATAGAGTTTGTCTGTGGAGGATTATCGTTGTCACAAAGAATATATTACTAGTGAGTTTTGTGTAGGTGCTTCGGTTGTCATCAAGTGGGTCACATATAGGCCCAATGTAAACGCTCTCCTTCTCATTTTCTTCCTTTTCAAAAAAATTTGAAAAGAAAAAAGACTTCAAAGGTTAATGAGCCAAATAAACAACCATGATCCTAATGAATTGTATTAAGTGAAGGCAAGGTATCGGGACGAAGCTCGCTGGTTGATGTTACAATTCAAGGTCAAATGAGTTGTTCTCTTGGTAAGTGTTTTTTCTCGAGGAATTTCATTTTATTCTTAAAAATTCTCTTTGAGTCATAAAGAAGAAGTGAATTTTTCTCCCAAGTAGTTAGTCTCGATTCCCCCCTCCTCTTCTGTCAAATTTCTAACAAGTATTCAAAACCCTTCCTCATTGTTGAACCCCCTCGTCTCTCCTAGAAACGTGGATGCTTTGGTATTTCCCCTTGGTTTTCTCCTTCTAGAAATTCTCATAGAGAATCTTCGAGTCAATCAATGGAATTTTCCTCCAACCTCTATTAATCAATGGAATTTTCCTCCAACCTTCCATCTAAGTCAATGGTTAATTTTTATTACCTACTCCATTCCAAAACTAAAAAGGTCCATGAGGACCATGCTCCAAAGGGTCTACCTCTGTAAAAGTTCCTTGGAGGCCACATTGGATGGAAGTCCATGATTTCTTTGTCTCTGTCAAAGGAATTGAAAGAAATCAGTTGTCAAAATAAATCTACAATTGATCAGGCCCTTAGAGCAGGGAGATCCCTTGATGGGAGTTTAAAATAATTGTGTTATCATTCAATGCAAGGGGAGTTGTGGGTGAACCTAAAGTGTTCTCCCTAAAAAGGATCATTAATGTTTATAATCCATATTTCATTATGATATAAGAAACTATGTGCAGTGGGGATAAAGTGATGGAGGTCTTCCAAATTTTTCTTTGTACCATTGACTCGACATGCCTATCGGGAGTTTTGATTTCAGTATGGATCCCAAGGTTTAATGTATCCTTTTCATCTCTCCTCCCTTCAAGAACTATGGTGAATTTGGTTGATCGAAAGATAAATTGTTTGATTAGATTAATAAATACTTACAACCCTTACACTTAAAGGGTTCCCTTTTCGATAGAGGTAAGTAGCTCTAGTTTTTTAAATGTTCCAAATGTAATTCTTTAAGGAGACCTTAATTTCACTATCTCTTTAATGGAATTGTGGGGAATCTATCCTCATCGAGATCCACAAGAAAGATTATTTATTAATTGGATAGAATAGAACAACCTTATTGACCTGGAGCCCCTAAAATGATCCCAAACCTGGAAAAATGGTAGGAAAGGAAAGGACTTGGTTGCCAAACAGTTAGAGAGATTTTCTGTTTTGGAAAGGATGATGAAGAATAAGTGGAAATTGAAATCTTGAGTGGTGGTATGTGGTTTTTATGATCATATGACAATAGTCTTTGAGTTCAATTGGAAAACCCCTAGCCCTCCTTCACTTATGAAATTTAACCATGCATGGCTTCTAGAGGATTGTTGACAATTGAAAATGTAAACGTAAATTTCGCCCGCAAAGTATTGCTAAAGCCTATTATTCTATAAGACTAAATAATGCTAGTAGGTGGGACCCCCTTGAACTTTTGAGGATCAAGTCTGGTGTTATTCGACACTACTCTCGTGGCTGATGATATCTTGTTTTTTGGATAATGGATCAGACATTTTATACAGGCTTCCCATTTTGTTTCAAGATCAATTTATACCAAAATTTTTCAGGGTTTTCATTGTTGACTGTTCTTGGATTTAGGACTTGTGACACCTGCAACAAGCACATGCTAGTAATAATAGTTAAAAAAAAAACTAAAGGGAAGAAATTGTCCTGTGATAACCTACCATACTATACGCATTAAAGAAGATTGTGGAAACTCCAATCTAGCATAGGATATCCATACGAGTGATTAAAAGTTGTATATAATATGGTTGAGATCCCTTCTTCATAATAGATATTGTAATATGGGTGGCACTCTTGGAAAATAAAAAGTTGTTTTTGCAAGGTGGGTGATTTGATGGTTAATAGCTGACGCGCACTAAGAATTGAATGAAATCAGAGTAAGTAAGTGATGTGAATTTATTGCACATCACTTTTACCCTTACCAATGGAAGCCACCATGTTGGATCATGTTGTCATTGATGCCAATGGTTTGATTATTTTGATGTCAAGTGATTGATTGATGTCAATGAATTGATTGATTGATAAGATGGATTGATTGATTGATGTCAATGAATTGATTGATTGATAAGATGGATTGATTGATTGATAATCTTGATTGATTGATGATTGATGAACAATGTAGATGTATTATCCTTGATGAGAATGATAGATGTCAAGTGGAAACCAATCGATGAAGATGGATCAAGATGCATAAATGAAGATGGATCAATGAGTTGTCATTGATACATGATGAAAATGGATTCTTTGATATATTATGCATAGTTTGATGACTCATTATTGTCTTGTCATGATTAATAAGAAGTACAAATGGATGAACTCCAAAGTGGTCCCCTTATGGTGAAAGCCCTCATGGGAAGATGCTTTGTGGTTGAGTTTTGGTTGAGACAACCCATGCTTGTATGTAGAATAATGAGATGAAGATCATTAACTTTGTTGGTGAAACTATCCTATATGGATAGTGCTTTTCATGCCATTTCCGGTGGTATGTGGAATGTCACATAACTCCTCATGGTTTGAGAGATGACCTTACGAAGTTGGAGGATTTTTGCCTCATCTTAGTTGGTGTTGAGGATGTAAGCTGAGTATTGCATATAGAGCTGGTTCTCTTGTAGAGTTGTACTCTATTCAGTTGTTGCTGAAAAAATCCAAGGATTGTAGTCTATAATAAAAAGAAAATTGTACATACATCTTGTATTCTTTATGTTCCTTGTGGTGATGACTTGTTGATGATATATTGATGATATATGTTTGTTGGCCCTTGACCAAGTTTTGAGGAACACTTGGTCATATTTGACCATTTTTGTGACTTCGATAGCCTGTCGAAGATGGAGAACCAGAAGAAGCATAGATCATGGGATCTCGACCCACTTCGAGCCCCTTTTTGGGTTTTGGGACAATGTAATGGGCCAGGGATGTTGGCTCATGGGTTTACCCATGTTTTGGACCACTTTTGTATGTATAAATAGATGTTTATGTGAAGTAAGTAGAGGACAATAGCCTATCTATGTGATGTAAGATAAGTGCTAGTAGTGCTCTGTGCATGACTGTAGAAGGGTTACAGAGCTAAGTGCAAGTTATTATAGAGATTATAGAAGGCTTTGTGCTACAACGCAAGGAAGAAGGATCTAGCGAGCTGCGCAGATCTTCTATCCTATGCGCAGGAGGGTTTTTGGTGACTGTGTTTTGTAACCGATTGAAGACACTAATAAAGAAGAAGAGTTAGTGGGCGTAGCCCCAGTGTGGGGGTGAACCACGTACATGATGTGTTGCTCTTCTTTGTGCGATGTGTCGATGTGTTTCTATGTGATGAATGTTAGATAGATCTGATGTTTCTTTATGCCTAATCATGTGAATGAATGCTAGATCTGACCTATGTGGATGTGCTTAGTGCTTGAATCTGCTAGATCTAATGTGTTTCTTTTATGTTAAGTGTTATTAGAGGATGGATCTGGTTGCATACTATGATACTCTGTAATTAGGGTACGTCTATGCTGTTACAAAGAACTGAATATTGATGAAGATTAACCGCTAAGTGATTTGTTAAGTGTTAGAATCACAGATCTGTGTCCCAGCTAAGGTTGCAGACATCTGAGTCCTGCAACCACCCCTGCCTCTACCTTGGGTGAGACTTCATCTTCTTCGTAGATGTTGCCGAAAGGGTCGATAGTTAGGGTTTTGTTGGTGTGTTGTTGTAGTGTTGAACCCTGGGTATGCCCTTGTGCCAACAATGTTGTTGACATATGCTCACATCTAATTGGTTATAAATGAAAACAATGAGTAATGAGTAAAAGTTGAATGCTAACTAATGAGTTTTGTGTAAGAGTGAAGTTTTGGGAAAAAATATCCCCACACTCATTCACCCCCCCCTCTAAGTGTGGTAGGTGTGTCCAACAATTGGTATCAGAGTGGGCCTTCACTACAAGCCTTAATTAGCTAGAAGGAGATCCATAGACACACATTTGGATGATGAAGTTCCAATCCTTGGTGAGGAAAACTATTATACTTAGAGAATAGAGATGAGAATACATTTGAAGGAAATGGGAGCAACTATTTGGAAGGTAGCCATTGGTGGATCAGTTTCATTGAAGAACAAGTCAAAGTTTGCAGCTCAAAGAGAAGGAAAAAATAATGATGCATTGGCTCTCAATACCATTCTTAGTGGACTCTCAAGCCCTATAAAAGAGAGCATGGGACAATGCACTTCTGCCAAGGATCTATGGCTAAAGATAGAGGAGACATATCAAAGCAAGAAGGAGAAGGAATATATTGAAGACCACTCCATCAAGATTATCAAAGGTAAAGAATATCTAAAAACCCTTGATTGTATTATTTATAAATGTGATCTTGAAAACATTTCAAGTGAAGATAGCACAAAGGAAGATCCAAAAAGTATTTCAAATGAAGATATAGAATGAAGGAATATATTGAAGACCACTCCATCAAGATTATCAAAGGTAAAGAACTTCTAAAACCCCTTGATTGTATTATTTATAAATGTGGATATTGAAAAATTTCAAGTGAAGATAGCACAAAAGGAAGATCCCAAAAGTATTTCAAATGAAGATATAGACCCAAAGAATCTCGATTGCAATGATTCAAAATGTGATGATGTTGAATTTTCTCAAGTGAAGAAGACAATCTAGAAACAGTTTGTGTAAAGTTTGATGGTAGTTATCCCATGGAAAGAATAGAAGCAAATATATTAGAAAAAATAGATCACAGAACTTCAAAAGGAAGCTGAAGAGGGTTTATAAAGATACATAAGTGATCATTTATACACACTATAACTATCTTTCTCATAACACTAAGCAATTCTTAGAGGAGTCAAAGGCACGCCTTTGAAGTTAAAGGGAATGCTCAAAGAACAAGAAGAGAGCAATAAGACTAAATTGGAAGAAAAGAAGAAGAGATCACAAGACTAAAGAATGAAAAAGAATATATGAAGGTAGATGATGAGATTAGCAAAAGTTTTCTAAAACAATTATTCATCTCAAGACCCAAATTGAAGAAGCCAAAAGAATAGAGGAACTATTGAAGAATCAAATAAAACGAAAGTGCTGGAAAAGAGTCATGTTGTAAGTTAGGAGATGAAATTGTTGACCTTAGAAAGAAGGTAGAGTCAAACAAATTCTTGAATAGATCATGAATCTTGGATGAGATATTGGAAAGTCAAAGATCACCACTTGATAAATCGGGTCTTGGATACAAAGAATAAGCTACATATGCTGAAGCAAGCACCTCAAAGAAGCATGAGGTAAGTCCATCAAACAAGGAAGACAATGTTGCAAAACAACCATCTACACAAGGCAAAGAAAATTCCAAAAGAACAAAGCAAGGAAGACATCAAGAAGCTATCCTTGGGACACCAAAGCAAAGGTATGAAAGTATTTTTCATGGGCATTGTTATTCATGTAATGAATATGGTCACAAATCTTTTGAATGCAGAGCTTATGAAAGGAGATACAATGGAAGATTTTATAACACCATAAGGTGTTGGAGATGTGATCAAGTAGGACACATTATTGTTCATGGTAACACCATGAGATGCTACAGCTGCAGTGGATTTTTCCACAAATTCCAGGATTGTTGGAACACAAGAAGAAAGTCGATGATGAGGACTTCACATATCATGGCTAGAAGAAGGAATGAAGTAAGAAAAGGAGACATCTTTGAAAAGATGGATGCTCAGAGCTCAAGTTCTGAGGAGCAGGGACATCTACAGAAGTGGGTGAAGAAGACAGAGCAGTCATATCAGAATGAAATACTGAAAGGGAGTTCAAGTGTGTTATCCACATAGGAATACGCGGTTGATAGTGGTATCAGTCGCATACATACGTAGGCTGACCTTGAATAGGTCACATACACACACGAGTTGTTGTGAAACAGACCGCGCATATGTGATAAAGCCTTGGGAAAAAGGAAATGCACATGGATTGCAGCTTGATATGTTGGTATAACTCAGTGTTGCAGAGTCTAACATTGTTTATTGCAGGTTCTGACACTATTTGTTGTAGGTTTTCATGGTTCTATGTTAGATCATGTAAGGTGACGATGTAAAATAAATCTTGGGTGCATGGCACTAACCCATGAGTCTGGATTGATGTTGATCTGTTGGGGTACATGGCTGGTACATATTTGAGTTTCATTGATATATCTTATGATGTATTATTGGAATCATATGTTGGAT
>SNQJ01S0050057.1:21528-40227 GCA_010110895.2 Picea sitchensis | reverse complement strand
CCACGAAGAGACACAGAGATAGTCCAAGAATATGTCACATAAGTGGAATGGCACTGCCCAAAGTTGGAACACCATCTGCAGCAGCGAGAAAACAAGTGAAGCGACCAATGGTGACACCATAGGTCAAGGAGGTAGCCGAAGGTTCGGGTTCGGCGCCAGAGGAAAGTTTCAACAGAGACTACGTACCACCGAGGATGAATGTTGTGCCACCGATACATGTACCAACCAATGGGAAGTACCCATAGGTACTCACACATGTCATGTCCTTTGACAACTGTTGTCAATTCAAATTCATACGAAGATGACTTGATTTAGTAATAACTCCAAGGTCTAAGTCATGTTTAACCAAATGTAGAAAATGTGGGGCATTTCATGCACCCACCCTTCAAGAAAATTCATCTCAAAGTGATAGTCAACAAAGTAAAAAGACGATATCAATGTGTAAAAAATGCATCTTCCTTGTTCTGTAATCTTGACTTTGCAAAGGTATACTCAACATACAACATTTATGAATGGATCAAAGAAACTGTAAGGCTATCAATAGGGGTGTTACATCCTCCAACATAAACTAATGCCTCCCTTGGCATTCCTACCACCTTGCTAGGTTTCATAGCTTCCATAAACAACCAAGGATCCTCCTTGTTTCAAGTTGTCAATGCAAGCATATGTTTAAGGATCACTTCATACATTCATTAAGTGATATCATTTCATTGTTTTTCTCGAGCTTTATTATTAATGTGATATCTATCAAGGAACCAAAATCCCAACATCTAACCATGCACAACTATTTGAGCATCATATGATAGATAACACCAATCCATTATCGATTTAACATGACTGAATCACTATCTACTATTGCATAAAGTAGGAAAACATCACTCTCACCAGGGAGTCCAATTCACTCACCTAAAATCATTCAAGAATTGTTAATAAAATCCCATAACCGATTTGTAAGCATTATTCCAAAAAATAACATAAAATCATCTCAACATGAATAAATAACATCCATAAAAACAACTAAGTATCTCCGCTTAATAATTCTGATACTAGTCCTTGTTTTAAGCATCACATAGTTTAAAGTAGTCATTTCACCGTTATTTGTGTATTTTTCTACTTGTCAACTAAGTACCAAGGAGATGAGTCAAGCACTAAGTAGTAATAACCATTAGTCATTCCTTAGAGTAGTCACTGTCATACCAAATATCATTCTATAATTCATAATTAGGTAAAGCATTTGGACAATTAGCATCATTATTGTCAAGTCAACCATTTACAACCATTATCAATTACCATCATTTACCATCATTGTGTAAGGATGTACCATAGATGTATCAACAATTTTTTTGGTCAAACAATAATGTCTAATCTAATCACTCATCACCGCCATTAGTTAAGTGTCATGATGACATAAAGAGTGGGGCACTAGATGGTCATCAACAAATCCATTCACCATTCAAACCCAAACATTCAAGATATTTCTCCACTACACTGAAATGTATTCCCCATATGGCTCTATGTAAAGGTGATATTGCCACATTCATAACTTTTATTTACACCTTCATAATGGATTCACATATTTTTTCTCAAGCCAATAATCATCTTCACAAAAGCATACCTCTTAAATCATAAATATAGAGAAAATCTAGATCTGGCCTCTCTTTCAACATCTACAACCTTTCAAATCCACCTTTATGTTAAAATGCCATGTTCCAATTGCTAATTATTTCCCATATACGAGGGTCCAAAATTCTCAGTTAGATTAGGTTCAAGGTTACTTCTTTATAATACAAGTTACTTCTTTAAGTTCTATCTCAGCCTTAGAAACCTAATGTTTATATGTTATGTTCATTTTGCTCGTCACTTTCACCCTTCTTTCACAATAACATCCAATTCCCTCAAGCTATTTAAATTCAATTATATGTGTAACTTGCCTTGGGTTTTGAAGGGGTCTAAGTTTATCTTAGTGCACAAATTATCCCCCTCTCGATCAGGATATCAACTATGTTTTTTGGTAGGGATTCTAAAGGTCAACTTTAAGCACTACTATAACAATTATATCATTTGATAAGTTATGACTGCTATGTTCTCCTTGGACACCTCCAATGTACCACATTTCATGTCTAAGAGAGGCCCTAACAAGGACAAACAACATTACTTTATTTTATAAGGTATTATTCTCAACCTTCGTTGAGTGGTTAGAAGCTCAACCTTGCAATTCATGATAAGGCCCTATATACAGATTCTTTATTCTAATTCTTCTAAGTTCAATTATGGCTATATAGGGTCAACCTAACTCTCTAAATTAGATAGATATTCCTAAATAATTTACTCTAAGTCGAGATACGACAGATAAGTAAGAAGTTATTGTTTACATATGCCTTTATCAAATGATATTTCACAATAAGAGACAATCTTTATCATTTATTATGCAATGAGAGCTTAAAAAACTTCACTAGTCGCTCTAATTGAATTCCACTCATTACTATTTGGAATCTATGAAGAGCATTTCCCCCTTAATGTTTATTTCCCGTAATTTTTTAAAATTGCATTGCATAAGCTATGAGTTTATTTATTTATTTTTAAGTGAAATAAGTTATAAATTTAATTTTAATATTAAAAAACATTAGTTTCAATTCTTTAAAGTTGTATTTGTATAAGTTATGAGTTTAAAAAGATTAAAGTTGTATTTGTATAAGTTATGAGTTTAAAAAGATTAAAGTTGTATTTGTATAAGTTATGAGTTTAAAAAGATTATCTTTATTTTTTATTTTTTAAATTTAATAAGTTATGAGTTTAGTTTCATTATTAAAAAACATTAACTTTAATTCCTTTTAGGTTGTTTAAATTATGAAGTTAATTTTATTATTAAAAATATTAATTGCTTACAAGTACATAAAAGGGGAATTTCTTCGTATAGTAGTGACAATGGTTTCTTAGTGAGTCCTTGAAAGTCTTAATTGGACTTACAAGTTACCTTTAATGATTTTCCCTTCACCTACCTAGGTGTCAAAAAGGATTTTATGATTTTCTTTTTGCAATCGGAGAAGCATTTGCCATTAAATTATCATTTTGACATTTCGTCAAACATTTAATAACCTCATCTAGACATTTTTTCAAATAAATGATATCTCCAATATTTTATTAATAATATGGAATATAGTAATTTCCATCTATATAATCATTTAAAATTTCTCACGGTTTGGTTAGCTTTATTATAGAGTTCAATGCTTATATTTATATAAATTCGAATTCAAGCTTACTATTTAGTGTAAACGGTGTACATCATTGTCCATGAAAGATGAGACAAACTTTTGATTTTTACCATGTTTTAAAAGATTGAGAAGATCTACACTAAACTCTCAAATTCCTTACATGGGACATTTAAGCTTTAATAATTTGGCTAATTTATAATGTGAAAAGGATAAATGGGAGTTGGTGGAAAATTCACAAAATATTAAATTTTGGTTTCTCGTGAGGTTTTAAAAGATGGGAATACTATGAACATAAATAATTTGTTAATTTTTAAAGGATTTTGTTGAAACATAAATCATTTATAATTTAAAATATAAAAGATATATATAAATTAATAGAAAATTTTTGAAATTATTTTTTTTGTATTTATTTATTTAAATATGAATTATTGATGATGATGATGATTAACGTTCATTAAGATCAAATTGTTTTATCGGACTTTAAGAGGGTAACTGATTACTTGTGATTCTTTAGAATTTTGTTTTTGTGCTCGAAAAGTATTAAGAGAAGCTTTCCCAGATCACCATTGTTTTGTTGAGCTAAGAGGTTAGGAAGGTCGGTAGTGTGACAAATATTTTGAAAATGAGATCTAATTTGGGTATAGGATAGACAATCTAAGAGAAAATGTTTTTCATCTTCAACCTTCTTAGTGTCACAAAGGTGACACATTCTTTCATCCCATGGCGTTTTAGGAATTGACCAACGCCCAGTTTCACTGTGGAGCTCGTGAGAATTTGTTCTTATTTTAACAATGTTTATTTTTTTCTTTACACTTGTCAAAACAAATAGATAATTTTGATCTTCTAGATTAGGGGTGATTACATCCTTATAATACCCTAATTTTCTTTTTTCCTCTAACTCTTTATCACACCACATTTTCTCCTTAAATTTTAATTTGTTGATATTTTTAATAGTATCTTTTTTCTGCAAATTGGTGTCTTTCATGATTCCCCAATAGTTTAACCAAGACCGGACGTCTTTATGCCATATTCGCTTGAGTCGTTGGTGGTTACGACTTGATTTTGAAGCAATTTTAGGAAGCCTCTTGTCTTCCATGCTGTTTAACTTGTTCTTATACATTAGGTATCTAGTAATAGCCATGTTCTCAATATGGGAGAGGCTTGTTTCTAAGACGAGGATGGGATAGGGCACATTTCCTTTAATTTTGAGATTATAGGTTAAAAAATTCTTTTGTATTTTCTCTATCTTTCTCCAGGATTCACGAGAGATACTACAACCCCAGACTTCACATCCATAAAGAATAACAGGTGTATCGAGAGCCTCCAAGGTATCATAAGTGATCTTATTGGATTTAATAATCATGACCTTAGTCTTATCAGTATTAACAATGGTACCCATATTGGAGCAAAAATCCTTGAGGATTAATAGTTGGTTTTCAAGATCACAGGGACTCCTTTCCATAAGAATGATATCATCGCCATAAAGAAGAAGATTGATGACTATACCAGTGAGAGTAGGGCCGACACAACCTTCTTTTTCCAAGCAATCTTCTAACTTGTCAATGTATATGCCAAAGAGGGCAAGGGACAAGGGACAACTTTGTTTGACTCCAATATTGCATTTAATCCCTTTCGACCAACCCTCAGTGTTTTTAAACTTAGCAATAATGTTCTCATACATACTTATTGCAACAACCATCAACTCGAGAGGCACTTTTATCTTTTCCAACCTATTCCAAAGGTTTTTCCTAGGAACCATGTCAAAAGATTTTCTAAAGTCAACAAAACAACAAAAAAAATTGGTTTTAGTATTGCAGAACTCCTCTGCAATGATATTAAAGGTAACAAGATGTTCCATAGTTGAATGATATCTCCTAAACCTGGCTTGACCTTTATCTCTTTTACCACGACTTTATAGCCAAAGGATAATCTTCTTTTCCAAAATAATTCCATAAAGCTTGGCTAAAATCGGGCTAATCATAATGGTCCTATAATTAGAGGGAATGTTTTGTAACATCCCCGACCACCATGACGGGCCATGCTACTTCAAATAACGCTCTGATATACATATATATATTTATAATGAAATTTTAAACCGACACAACATTCTGTTCATACACATTTCATGCGGAAACGACAATAATACATACATTCAATAAACACAGACAATTCCAATAACATTATAACACATGTATACAATACACATCATACAGAGAACACATATTTGGTACTTATCTTTTAATAGATGACCACAAACTGCGTGAAGACCTTCCACGAACCTCCCAGCCTTGGACCACGTTGCTCATCATGCTCAATAGTGGGTCACCCCCGAGCTGGGACTAAACTCCACCCAGGGCAAAGGAATCCTAGACCTAGGTTGAGGCTATGGGAAACTTCACTGTGCAATTGGAAGGATTCTCTCCAAGGAGCCTACTTATGCCCACTGCTCATGGAATTTCATTCCCCACATGCTTGTCCCACCCCGGGAATATGCACTTTCATTGTTCCACATTCCATCAGCTGCTCCACTTCCCTTCCATGGCTTCAACAACAAGTCGGATCAAGAATTCACAGAGTTCCGTAGCTGGTACTGGACTCCCTCTAGGAGAAATCACTTCCCAACAAAATATCTCACCTGGAGAGAGTTTCTCATTGGGCTGACAAATTGCTTCTTCAACTTCAATCCACAACCACCAAAAATCAGGTAAGGCAAGGGGATGACTCAACAATTTACAGAGGTTCACAAAGGCGGAAATTATTCTGGTTGCGTACTTGTTCAGTGCGTGCGTGAATTTCATAAGGGATGGCCAACATGCTGTTGATGAACTCATGCAAAACTAAATGGCTAGACTGGTCAAAATGTTGAGAGTGAGCAAGGAAAATGGTGAGAATGGCCAGCTTGCAAAATCGTGCGAGAGATGCAATGGTGAGAGAGAACTCCTCCAGAATGTGGCCAAAATGGTTCATCAAACCGAACAAAGGTATAACTTCCCACATAAATATGCATGCGTCCTGGGTGACACTTGGCTCTCTAGGAGCATGCTCCTCTCCACTTGGAGTTTGTTCCTCTCCTTAAAGGAATTTAGGATAACTGGGTTTATTTTCCCAACTTTAGTACTTTTAAGGAACACATTATAATATTCCCTTGGGTTAATCCATAAAGCTTAGCCCCTCTTTCCTAGCCTCTCAACCCCATTCCTTTCCCTACCCAATGGAGATTAGTCCCCCATAACTCTTTCTTCATGGTCGGTCTACACGCAACAATGTATTTTATTAATAATCTGCATAATTACATATACAAAAACCAAGCCCACTGACCTTAGCATCCAGGCTCTTCGGCCTAATAAACACATAAGCCTACCAACTTATAATTATTTGGCTCACCAGCCTACAAACATCATTACATTTCACAGGTGCTCGACCTTGGGGTATTACAATCCCCTCCCCTTTTTTTGCACTGTCCTCATTGCAACTCATTTACATAATATCAACAAGATTTTCAAAATCTTCAAAACGATGTGGGTATTTTGCCTGCATAGCATCTTCATGCTCCCATGTTGTGTCCTCAAGACCATACCAGGTCCAATGAACTTTTACAAGCCCTATGGCTCGATTCCAGAGCTGCTTGCTTTTCCGGTCTAGTATACGCACCAAATGCACCTGAAAAATGCTTTCCTGCTCCCCCTGAATCACATTCCAATCAATAACATGATTAAAATTAGGTACATATTTCTTAAGCAATGACACATGGAATACATTATGTATAGACATTCATGCAGGCAAATAAATCCTCTATGCTACTGGACCAATCCTCTTTAGGATTTCAAACAACCCACAATATCGAGCTGCCAACTTTGAACAATTTCCCAACTTCATGGAGCTTCTGTTGGCCTTGACTCTCAGGAATACATGATCCCTTACTTTAAATTCCCAGTGAGTTGTGTTCTTATCATCATAAATTTTCTACCTATCTTGGGAAGCCTTCAAATTCTCCATAATCTTCAACATTTGAGCTTCCATTTCCTTGAGAAACTCTAGCCCAACCACTGCCCTATCAGCTGGGTTGTCCCAACTTACTGGGGTGTTGCACTTTTTGCCATAAAGTGCTTCAAACAGGCTCATCTTCAGTGATCCTTGATACCCATTGTTGTAGGCAAATTCTACCAAGTTTAGATAGTCTTCCCATTTAGATGGTTTTTCCATCACATGCATCCTTAACATATATTCTATCACTTGCTTCATCCTCTCTGTCTTCCCATCAGACTCAGGATGATAAGCAGTGTTGAAGTTCATATTTGTTCTGAACCCTTTGAATAACCCCTTCCATAAATTTGATGTAAACTTTGGGTCTTTGTCAGACACAATTGTTTTGGGTACGCCATGTAAGCGTGATACTTCGTTCATATAAATATAAGCAACATTAGTTGCCTTATGAGTAGTCTTCATAGGAATGAAATGGGAAACTTTAGTAAGCTTGTCCACCACTACCATGATTGCATCATGTTGCTTGCTTGTTCTAGGCAATCCTATGATGAAATCCATTGTCACCACTTCCCATTTCCACTCAAGAATGGGTAATGGTTTTAGTAACCCAACTGGATGTCTATGCTCAACCTTGACCCTTTGACATTCCAAGCATTTAGCTATGTATTCAACAATATCCCTCTTCATGTTGGGCCAATAATATTGGCTCTTGACTATTGAAACTATTTTTTAATATCCTGGGTGTCCTGCTTAAGGCACATTATGCATTTATTTTAAAATTGCACTCCTCAATTCAGAAGAGTTGGGTACATAGACTAAGTTTATGTACAGAAGGATTCCATCAATTCCCCATTCATAATCTTCATTTTTCTGCTGCATTTTACCTTGCTGCAATTTTGTTACCAATTCCATGTACTGCAAATCTGCTTTTGCAGCTTCAAAAATTCTTTCTTTAAGATTCGTCTGATACATGATAATGGTTGTAGCATGCAGTTCATGCACTCTCCCGCTGAGTGCGTCAGCCACTTTGTTCTCCTTTCCTTTGATGTGCTTGATATCAAAGTCATACTCACAAAGGAATTCCAACCATCTACTCTGCCTAGAATTCAAAGTAGGTTGATCAAACAAATATTTCAGACCGTTATGGTATGTCCTTAGCTCAAACCTATTTTCCATGAGGTAGTGCCTCCACTTATTCAAAGCATGCACTATGGCTGCCAATTCCAAATCATGAGTGCCATAGAGCCTTTCATGCTTTTTCAATTTTCTGGACTTGAAACATATCAAAAACCCATTCTGGCTAAGGACTCCACCAAGTCCTTCTTTGCACGCATCTGTGCAAACCACAAAATCTTCATTCGGGTTTGCGATCTTCAGAATTTGAGCGCTGGTTAACAATTGCTTCAATTGCTGGAAACTCTTTTCACATTCTTTTGTCCATTGAAACTTCTTCCCCTTCCTTTTCAAGGAAGTGATGGGGTGAGATATTCTCGAAAACCCTGCAATGAACCTTTTGTAGTAGGCAGGTAGACCCATGAAGGATCTGAATTCTGTCACATTCTTAGGTTTTGTCCACCCTTTAATGGACTCAATATTTTCAAGGTCCACTGTTATCCCTTCTTAAGATATGATATGCTCCAAATAGTGAATTATGTTTTGATAAAATGAACACTTGCTCAATTTGGCATACAACTGATGTTCTCTTAGCACTTGCAACACCATTCTCAAATGATTCTCATGCTCTTCTTCTGAATTGGAATATACAAGAATTTCATCCAGAAAAACAATGACAAACTTGTCTAAAGATTCCCGAAAAACACAATTCATTAAGCACATAAAAACAACTGATGCATTTGATAACCCAAATGGAACCATTGTGAACTCGTAATGACCGTACCTTGTCCTGAAGGTGGTCTTGCTGACATATTCCTCTTTAATCCTTACCTGATGATATCCTTACCTGAGATCTATCTTTGAAAATATCTTTGTGTCCTTAAATTGATCGAAGAGATCATCAATACTTGACAAAGGATACTTATTCTTTATAGTCACTTTGTTCAACTGTCTGAAATTGATGCACAATCTGAATGCCCCATCTTTCTTCTTCATGAACTAGACTGGGGCACCCCAAGGTGACACACTTGGGAATATATACCCCTTCTTCATAAGCTCTTCAATATGCATTTTCAATTCCTTCATCTCTGGTGTACTCATTCTATAAGTAGTCTTTGATATTGGAGCTTCTCTAGGCATCAAATTAATAGAGAAATCAATATCTCTCTTTGGAGGTAGTCCTGGTACCTCCTTGAACACATCTTCAAAATATTCTAGGAATGCATGATCCTCCATATTTTTCACCTTATCCGTAGATGCTTTTTCCATATGGGCTGAAAATATTTGACAACCCTTCCTGTAACACTTCTTCAGCTGCATTGCTAAGATTTCCCGGACAATAACTTCCCTGGGAATTCCTTGGATTTTTTTCCATTTTCCTTCCTCATCCAAGCAAGTGAATGCCTTGTTATGGTAGTCTAATATGGCATGGTGTTGTTCCAACCAATCCATACCAATTAGGAAATCATATGAGCCCAACGACAAGATGTTCAAATCTTCCTTGGTACATAGTCCATTCATGCCCACTGGACATGATTTAACCAACTCAACAACTTTCCTCTTGGCTCCTGTAGCCAGTTGTACCAACTAAGATTTCCCATGCTTTCTTCTTGGAAAAATAAATCTTTCCACTACCTTAGGTTCTATATAGCTATGACTATCCCCTGAATCAATTAAAATAGTAAAGGCATGGTTATTGATCATACCTTCAACTTCAATCATGTGCGATTCAAACTCAACTTTCTTGTTGTCTACGATTGCATAGATCCTTAGTATTCTTCTGGCCATGTCCTCCACTATTTCTTCTTGCTATACATTGTGGAAATCTCTTACCTTGTCACTTTTGTGAGGAAAATCTCTATACTTGTGGTCTCCTTTACAACCCCACCATTGAATGGGTGTCTGCCTTGACCTTTTCCCTCCTACCTCAGCCATTCTGTTCTCTCTAAAAGATGGTTGTCCTTGAGGACTGTTTCTGAAAAATGGAGGTTTGTTTCCCTTTTGCCTCTGTTCCTTCTTGAAGTTCTTCTTATCCTCCCAAGCCTTCTGGAAAGTAGGCTTTCCTTTTTGTTGATCATATAAGCATTTTTCTCTCCTTATAGTTTATTCCAGAGTCTCGGGATCATCATATTGGATTTTATCACTGATGAACAATGGCATCCCACTTAGGTACCTCTGAATCTTCACTATCTCATCCTTGATGAAGGAGACATAATTCAACAACTCTAATAATCTTCTTTCATATTCATAGATATCCATACTTCCCAACTTGAGTTCAAATAACTCTTTCATTTTCTTATCATGGTACCTCTTAGTCAAGTATTTATTTTCAAAATACTTCTTGAATTCCCTCCAAGTAACATTTTTCTCATTAATGTGTTGCACCTGCACAAGATGATCCCACCACATGGATGCCTTACCTTTGAGTTGATAGATGGAAATTCTTCCTTCTACATGAGAAGAATAATTATGCAATTGAAAGTACTTCCTAATTCCTAGCAACTATGTATCTGCATCTTCATCCTTCTTTTTCTCCCCATCAAACGTAGGAGGTTTGATTTTGTTCATTTCCCCTCGTAGATCATCCTCCCCATACATCTTATGCTTCCTAATAGGGGATGGAATTGAGTTGTTGTGTTCTCTCTTATTGGAATGCCTTGGGGAGTGTTGGTGATGTTTGCTATCACTTTTTGTTCTTCTGTGACTTCCTAATTTGCTCGAGCCACTCTCCTTATCCAATTTATTTTATATTCTTTGCAGGCTTTGCATCAACTTTATGTTGAATTCTCCCTGCTGCTCCTTGACTTTCATGAGATTTTTGTTATCTTCTCAATGAGTTTGGACATATTTCTGCAACCTTTTAATGATTTTCATCATGTTTCCTTCTTTATCTATCTCTTCTCCATGCCCATTGGAGTTCGATCCTTCAACTCCTAAATGGACATCCATTCCTCTAACTTCATTTTCCGAACTATAAGAAATCTGTGCCTTCCCCATTTCTCTGCACTATGCGACAATTCAGTTCAGTTCTGACAATCGTTAACTCTGCAAAATGTGCAGTCAACCGAGTTTTGTCAAGCTATCAGACTTTAATAATTTTCTAGAATAAACCAATCTGATTCAACAAAATAATATCAGATTCCATTTTATGCGGGTCTTGGTTGGTCAAGAACCCCTCGGGCTTCAATCTCTAAGCCCAATTCCGTTCTGCAACACATTTCAGGTGCTAAGCCCTTTTTCTTCAGCCCTTGGTTCGCATGTGACCATGACTGTGACTCAACACTAATGATTTGGGTGCTTATCCGGAGCCTTGAAACTTCGGGCTCTAGGGCTTCATGGCTCCGAGACTTC
Organism: Picea sitchensis; assembly: GCA_010110895.2. Classification (NCBI taxonomy): domain Eukaryota; kingdom Viridiplantae; phylum Streptophyta; class Pinopsida; order Pinales; family Pinaceae; genus Picea; species Picea sitchensis. The sequence goes on along the minus strand of SNQJ01S0050057.1, from coordinate 28,567 downwards.
GGAGCTTCGGGCTTCGGTGGATTTCACATCTGCACACCCCAAAACTCCCGAACCATGAATCTCCAAATATTTCCACGTCACCTCGGTGATGTCATCACATCACTTTACTTCAGTGTTATGAAACTTCGGGGGTTTATTCCTCCCATTCCATCACGAGCCATTTCTTCCGGAGTGTCATGTCTTCAGACTTCACGATTTGGCGCCATGCATCCACTAGGGCCCATAGTTTCTGTGTTTGAACTAATAAATAATGAAAACGTCACATCAAACATTATACTTTTCAAATTGCGGGGACATGGGTTGGAAGTTTTGGAGTAACCCTCCGATCGTTCCGCAATTTTCCCCATGCTGACACGTACCCTTTCTGGGAAACCGTGGTTTGGATTGCGGGACCGCCCTATAGAATTATCTACCATGCAACTTCGATCTCTGCAATACCTCATGACCATCGATCTTGATAGATCGTGATCAAAGTTAATGTGGCCCCGATCTAGCTAACTTCTTCGCCAAGTTTAACTACCTTGTGCCACCACTAGGAGAGCCACATGGCAGAACACACGAAGTCAACACATGGCCCAATCAAGCGGGTGACATATGTCACGTTCTAACTGCTTTTATATATTGCAAAGGTTCTTAACTCACTAACACGTGGCACACATCCCATGTGTCAACGTCATCCCTAGTTACGTCAGCAGACCACACACTTCAGGACTTCAGGCTTCGAGAGATTTAACCTTAGCATACCCTGTTTCTCCTGAATGCTGAACTCCTAAACCTTCTTTCCTTCTGTTCCTGGCTTATCCCTACAGTTCTGATCCGTCCTTGTTCAAATCCAACAGTAAACAATCCCCCCCCCAGATCTATGGTGTAGATACTCTTCGGGACTTTAGAACTTTGAGCTTCGACCCTTTCTTCTCTATCACACATAAACTTCACCGAAGTCGCAAAGTTCGAAGTACTTAGGGGTTAATCATCATGCACCTTTCTCCAGATTTGACGGTTGTGAAGGATCCTCCTTCTCCCAAACATATCCCATGACCCAAATTCAAACCTTGTGGTTCCAAACCCACAGTTACTGCAGTCTCTTTTCTCTGCTATCTTTCTTGAACCGTTATACCTCCTAAGCTTCCAAACACGACCAAGGTTTTCTCTTGACACTAAGGAATGATCTGAAATTCAAATTTTGTCCTTCTCAACAACAATTTTATCTGAGATTTTGATTCCATAACCACTTATACAACCTAATTAAGGCTTAGTGTCGAAAACTGGATTCTGAACTTCAATTTTGTCCATTTCGACAACAGTTTCCTTCTGAAACCTTCTCTTCAACTTCCAATTTCCCAACCCATCCAGGATCAGTGTTGAAACCATGGCTCTGATACCATTTTGCAACTTCCCCAACCACTAGCCCCTGCCGAGTCACGCTACCTAAACCACTGTATCTTTGTTTTTTCTGCTCTGATACCATTTTGTAACGTTCCCAACCACCAGGTCGGGCCATGCTACTCCAAATAACACTCCGATATACATACATATATTTATAATGAAATTTTAAACCGACACAACATTCTGTTCATACACATTTCATGCGGAAGCGACAATAATACATACATGCAATAAACACAGACAATTCTGATAACATTATAACACATGTACACAATACACATCATACAGAGAGCATATATTTGGTACTTATATTTTAATAGATGACCACCAACTACATGCAGACCTTCCATGAACCTCCTAGCCTTAGACCATGCTGCTCATCAAGCTTAGCAGTGGGTCACCCCCGAGATGAGACTAAACTCCACCCAGGGAAAAGGAATCCTAGACCTAGGCTGAGGCTATGGGAAACTGCACTGTGCAACTGGAAGTATTCTCTCCAAGGAGCCTACTTACACCCACTTCTCACGGACCCTCATTCCCCACATGCCTGTCCCACCCTAGGAATATGCACCTTCACTGTTCCACAGTCCATCGACTGCTCCACTTCCGTTCCAGGGCTTCAACAACAGGTCGAATCAAGGATTCTCAGAGTTCTATAGCTGGTATTGGGCTCCCTCCAGGGGAAATCACTTCCCAACAAACTCTCTCACCTGGAGATATTTTCTCACAGATCTGACAACATACTTCTTCAACCATGAGTCTGACAACCCGCCTCTTCAATCCACAACCACCAAAAATCGGGTAAGGCAAGGGGACGACTCAACAATTTATAGAGGTTCACAAAGGCGGAAATGAATTTGGCTGCATACTTGTTCAGTTCGTGTGTGACCTGCACAAGGGATGGCCAACTTGTTGAGGATGAACTCATGGGAAACTAAATGGCTAGACTGGTCATAATGTTGAGAGTGAGCAAGGAAAATGGTGAGAATGGTAAGCTTGCAGAATCGTATGAGAGCTGCAATGGTGAGAGCAAACTCCTCCGGAAGGTGGCCAGAATGGTTCGTCAAACCCAGCAAAGGTGGAACTTCCCACATAAATATGCATGCGTCTTGGGTGACACTTAGCTCTCCAGGAGCATGCTCCTCTCCACTTGGAGTTTGTTCCTCTCCTCAAAGGAACTTAGGATAACTTTGTTTATTTTCCCAACTTTAGTACTTTTTAGGAATACATTATAATATTCCCTTGGGTTAATCCCTCAAGCTTAGCCCCTCTTTTCTAGCCTCTCAACCCCATTCCTTTCCCTACCCAGTGGAGTTTAGTCCCCAATAAATCTTTCTTCATTGTCGGTCTACACGCAACAATGTATTTTATTAATAATCTGCATAATTACATATACAAAAATTTGGCCCACTGACCTTAGCATCTAGGCTCTTCAGCCTAATAAACACATAATCATACTAGCTTATAATTACTTGTCTCACCAGCCTACAAACATCATTACATTTCACAGGGGCTCGACCTTGGGGTATTACAGTTTCTATCCCCATTTTTAAAACTAGGAACAATGAGGCTTTGCGTCTAGGGTTTAGGGAAGCCCTGCTTGACTGCTAAATTGAAGAGCTTGTGTATGTGAGGGATAAGGATAGACCCTCTGATTTTAAAAATTTCAGCTTGGTAGCCTTCAATGTCCTTAGATTTCCCATTTGCACGCTGCTTAACCCTGAACTCTATGTCATCTAAAGAAAAAACTTCATCCTCTGTAGGGACAATAGGAATGGTGTCCATGGCATTAGGCAATTCGTAAAGACTTTTAAGGTAGGAATTCCAATACCTTAAGGGAATCATATTATTTTCTTGAGTATTTCGATTTAAAATTTGGCTCGAGAACTTCTTAGGATCCAACTTAGATAGTTAAGAAAGTTGTTCTTGCCTTTCATTGATATAGTACCTTTTTTTCCTTTTAATTAGGGATTTGTACGTATTGATCTTATAGAGTTTTAAGGACTCATTAGAAGCATCCCTAATGGATTTCCTAGCAATTTTACATTATTTATCATACCAAGGGGTTGGCCGTTCTATTATTCTTTTTACAGGACACCTCGAAAGAGAACTTGTTAATAGAAGTGGAAAGGATATTTGTAAAATTATGGTAGAGTTCTTCAATGTTGTCCTTATAAGTTAGGAGATGTAATTTACTATTTAAATCCTTTAAGAAAAGGTAAACTTTACTTTTATCAAAGTGCAATTGCCTTTGATTATCATAATTCTCTTGTGTGCATGGAAAAGTTTAGAATTAGGGTTAAAGGTTTATACTCAAAATCAGATTCATGATTATTATTAATTAATAAAATTAATATATATATATATATTTTAATTTTTTTTAATTTATTTTAAATAATTATTTTCATACACAAAACACATTATATATAATAATACTCTAAAGTCATAAATTCATACCACACGAAATCTTTAGCTTAATAATAATAATAAAATATTCAATTTTAAAATATATATGCATGGAGAAACACCTTTTATTCGGAGGAGTGAAATCCTAAATTCGAAAGAATAACACGATTATTCATAACATTGTAATTATGACATTAAAAAAATAATGTTATTATTAAAATACAAAGAAATATGTTATTAAAAAAAAAGGTTTATTAAAAAAAAAAAAAGATTAATTATGTTAAGATGAATAATAAGATTTATTAAAAAAATAATAAGATTAATTATGTTATTATGATGATGGTTAATATTCACTTAGATCAAAATTGGTCTATCGGACCTTAAGAAAAGTAAGAGATTACTGAGATTTCTTTAAAATATTATTTCAATGCTTGAAAAGAATTAGGAGAAGCGTTCCAAGATCACTAAAGTTATGATGACTTAGAAGGTTAGGAAGGTCAGTATTCTGACAAATATTTTGACTTTGGGATCTAATTTGGGTATATGCAAGGCACTCTAGGAGAAAGTGTTTTTCATCTTCAACCCTCTTGGTGTCACAAAGGTGATAGATTCTTTCTTGCCACAGTGTTTTGGGGATTGCCCAATGCCCAATTTCAATCTGAATCTCATGAGAATTAGTTATTATTTTATCAATATTGATTCTCTTTGTTACACTAGACAAAATAGAGAGATACTTTTGATCTTCAAGGTTAGGGTTAACCACCTCTTTATATTATCTTAATTTTCTTTTATCCTCTAATTCTTTATCACACCATAGATTCTCCTTAAATTTAGCTTGTACAATATTCTTAATATCATTGGTATTATATAAAATAACTTCTTCTTTTGTTCCGCAATGATTTAGCCAAGACTTGACATCATTATGCCATCCTTGCTTGAGTCGTTGGTGATTTTGGCTAGAGTATGAAGCAATTTTGGAGAGTCTCTTGTCATATATAATTATTATCAATATGGACATGAATCATCATCATCATCTAAAATGTTATATTAAATATATTTTTGAGACATTAAAATACTTATTTTAATTCATATAATTATATATTTATTCTTTATAAATAATATATATATTTATATAAGAGTATTTAAATATATTAGAAAATTAAAAACTCATATATATATATATATATATATAAAAGAGTATTTAAATATATTAAAAAATTAAAAACTTATATATATAACAAAGTTTTTGTATTGCTAAATATAAATAGTAGAATTACAAACCAAGTGATGAGGGTCTTCCAAAAGGGAAACTAGAGCTAGAGTAGGATGCATTCTTTCTAAGCTAAGATTCCCCATCAAAAAAGAAGATGAGAAAATCTATTCAAATCAAACCCGAGAGTTTCAAGTAGTCTCGAGAAAGTTTCCCAACTTCTCACAATCCTCTGTCGCCTCGTTTGCATCTTCATCATCACCAATCTAGATAGGAGAGTTGTGCGAGCGAGGGGGATGTTGAATCCCTTTTGATATTTTTTCCCCTCCCTTATTATATTTTCCCACCTCTTTTAATACCCTTTATTTCCCCCTTCTATATTTTCCCTTTTCCCATTTTCTCTATATCCCTTCTTTTTCCCTTTCTTGGAAATGCTATACTTAGTCAATATTCAAATCCGCAGACCTTCAGACTTGTGGAATCTCGCACTTGCATTATCATCCATTCACCTATGTATAAGTTCGCCCAACACTTAGAATGATTTTGCGTTTCAGACTTTCGGACTTTTGGACCTATGAACCTACGTGATGCATTTCCACACTCTCCACTATCCGCCTGATAATTTCCGATACTTAGCCATTTCATACACAGATTTTTGGACTTGTAGACATTCAGACTCACATATCTACCTTTTCATACTAATCACTAACCCCGACTCTCCTCCACCACCTGTCCCTTCACATTGTTCGATGTCACATTTATTATTATCCCTATGGACCCCAACTACCAAATTTATTGTGAAGTCGTTGTTAATTAATGATGTTGTTACCGAGGATAGTAATAGTTATTTCAACTTAATGTTTCAGTAAAAAGAAATCTAACTCAAGTTCATTTTACTATGAAAAATAATAGTTCAAGAAAAATTTGGTGAGCTTCCCTGAGACAGCTATGAGAAAACAATCGTTTTGTGGGGATACTCTAAACCTCCTTTCTAGGGAAGATCAAAATTATCATTGGTCCCGCTCCTACTGGTATTACTCGAAATTATTGGATAGAGAAAACAACAAAGTATGGATGTCAGGAATAGTTCTTGTTGGATGTGTTCCAGAAGTCTTTGAATGCAAGGACATCGTCACCTAGAGCGCTGATTAGCTCATTCAAAGCATAAGAGTCATTGCATTGCAGAATACTTCTCCTATCTCATTGGTGCCTTCAACATTTAGAGAAATGTTGAAATTGCCAGAGCTGAACCTGGTCTATAAAGGAGAGGAAGCAAGAAACTTCCTAAAAATCAAGAACAATGTATTAGAGCTTCTTCAAGAATATATTCATGACCCTGCGACAACGCTTGAAGACATATCAATAATTCAGGTAAGTTTTTTAAAGAATCCCTATACAGAAATTACTTGGTTATTTACTCGAATTGCTGGCGAGGATTCTACAAAAACAATTCCTCGGCTGGAATTGTACATATTGCATTTCGTTGTTCATGAAAATGTTATCTTCGACTGGGCAAAGATAACATCGAATGAAATCACTGCACAAATCACTAATTTCAAGTTTGGTAAAAGGTTTTAGATGTCATCTTATTTGATATTTTCCTTTACATATTGTCATACTTTTGAGGGCTTAAACATTTCCCATAGAATTAAAATAAAAGGTGGACCCTGTGACTATGTGGCACCAAGATTTATGAAGGCAGAGAGTCAGCCATCATTTTTATGAGGTGTATTCATATTTTGCATCTAAATTCAAGAAATTGTTATTTGGGGAAGACATTTCGCGGCTGAGACACATGAGTGAGAAGGGAATGAAGATACTTCACAAAAGAAATTCGTTGCCAGATCTTAAACAAATTGATTTGGACTTCTGTGAGCATTGTGTTTATGGAAAACAAAAGAGAGTCAGATTTCTCAGAGTCGGAAAAGAAAAGAAGAATGAAAGGTTAGAGCTTGTGCATACATATGTATGGGGACCCACTCAGGTATCATCTCTTGGTGGATCTCATTATTATGTTACTTTTATTGATGATGCAAC
>SNQJ01S0050057.1:9954-21518 GCA_010110895.2 Picea sitchensis | reverse complement strand
CAGATAATGGAGGTGAATATTGCAGCAAGGAGTTTGATGATTACTGTTCATACCATGGGATTCATAGAGAGAAGACAATTCCAAGAACACCACAAGAAAATGGTGTGTCAGAAAGGATGAACAAGACAATCATGGAGCGTGCAAGGAGTATGAGATTGCATGTTGGTTTGCCCTTACAGTTCTAGGTAGATGATGTAGATACTGTTGTTTACTTAATAAACATACAACCTTCAAGATCTTTGGATGGTAGAATTCCAGAGGAGGAATGGAAAGGAAAAAAGGTAAACTATTATTTTTTGAAAACTTTCATTTGTGAAGCATTTGTCCATATTGATAAAGAAAATAGAACAAAGTTTGAGGAAAAATCCAAGAAGTGTACCTTTATTGGATACGGTGTTAATGATTTTGGTTATCGCTTATGAGATTATGAAAATAACAAAATCATTAGGAGTAGAGATGTCATATTCAATGAGAAGATCATGTACAAAGATCATTTGCAGGGAAAGAAACGAGAAAAAGAAAAACAAGAATACACAGAGCTTGATGAGATCACTGAAAAAGAAATTCCAAAGGAACCAGAAAATCAAAATGTACAACAACAAGAGTAACAGGTACCTCAAACACCTGCAAGTGTTGTTAGAAAATCTACCAGGTTAAGTATGCCCCCTGAACGATACTCTCATTCATTGTATTATTTATTGTTGACTGATTCTGGTGAACCAGGATGTTATGAAGAGGCAATGCAGGTAGACACCAAAAAGAAGCGGGAGAAAGGAATGAAAGAGGAAATGGATTCCTTGGTAAATAACCATACTTGGGACTTGGTTCAGTTGCCTATAGGAAAAAGAACATTGCAGAATAAATGGGTTTACAAGTTGAAGGAAGAAGATGGAGGAGAAAATCGGTACAAGGCTAGACTTGTTGTAAAGGGGTTTGCACAAAAAAAGGTATATATTTTGATGAAATATTTTCTCCTGTTGTTAAAATGACTTCAATTAGGACTATTTTGAGTCTCGTGGTAGTATAAGATTTTCATATTGAACAATTAGATGTTAAAACAACTTTTCTCCATGGGGATTTGGAGGAAGAGATTTATATGCAGCAGCCACAGGGGTATGAGGTCAAAGGGAAGGAGAATTTGGTATGCAGGTTGAAGAAGAGATTGTATGTCCTAAAGAAAGCTCTAAGGCAGTGGTATTTGAAGTTTGTCAGGTTTATGACAGAACAGGGTTATAGTGGATGTCATTATGATCACTGTGTTTATTTCAAAAGGCTAGAAAATGGAAGCTATATTATCTTGCTATTGTATGTAGATGACATGCTTGTTGTAGGGTCTAATATGTAGGATATAAATGTGCTCAAGAAAAAATTATCTAATTCATTTGCGATGAAGTATTTGGGTGCTGCAAAGAAAATTCTTGGTATGAGAATAACAAGAGACGGCAAAAATCGCAAATTGACATTGTCTCAGGGTGAGTACATAGAGAAGGTGTTGGAGAGGTTCAAAATGCAGAATGCAAAACTAGTTAGTACACCTTTGTCCATCCATCTCAAATTAACTAAGGAAATGTGTCCAAAGACACAGGAGGAGATAGAATACATGTCCAGGGTCCCTTATTCATCAACAATTGGCAGCTTGATGTATGCAATGGTTTTCACAAGACCAGATATTGCACATGCAGTGGGAGTTGTGACTAGGTATATGAACAATCCATGTAAAGAACATTGGGAGGCAGTAAAGTGGATTCTCAGGTATTTGAGAGGTACTACTACTCATGCATTATGTTTTGGAGGTTCAAACACTTTTCCACATCGATATGTTGATTCAGATATGGCAGGTGATAAAGACAGCAGGAGGAGCACCATGGGGTATGTTTTTACTATAGGTGGAACAATAGTAAGTTGGATTTCAAAACTGTAAAAGGTTGTTTCACTTTCAACAATAGAAGCAGAGTATGTTGCTGCTACAGAGGCTAGTAAAGAGATGATTTGGTTACAAAGGTTTATGGAGGAATTGGGAAATAAGCAGGAGAACAACATGTTATATTGTGACAGTCAGAGTGCCATTCATATTGAAAATAACTTGGCCTTCCATTCAAAGACTAAGAATATATAGCTGAGGTACCATTTCATACGATCTATCTTGGAATATGGACATTTGAAGTTGGAAAATATACACACTAGCCATAATCCTACAAACATGTTAACAAAGGGAGTAACCAGGGAGAAACTGAGTTCTTGCTCAGTTTCAATTAGTCTTCAAGAATGAAGATGAAGATGAGAAATTTTCCAGGTCTAAGAAGGTTCAGAGTCCAACATATACAACAGCAGTGGAGTTGTTGAGATCAGTCTCCAAGTGGGAGATTGTTGGTTGTGGAGCTTCAATATCTTCCTGATTTAGAGGTCTTTTGTTTTTCAGCCGTGTTTATACCCCATGAAGACTTTACACCCTAGAAGTATGTACACTCTTCCATGCGGGGGAGTGAAGAGGGGGGTTACCCCCTCTGTGGGGTCCGGGGGGGGATATCCCCCCGACTGGGGGGTACGGGGGAAAGCGGGCCCCCGAAGGAAACATTGCCTTGTAAATGTATATTGTAATTTCATTGTAAATATGAAACATTCATTATAAGGTCGTAGATCTAACAATAAAAATTATGTTAGGGTTTTTTTCCCTAGAAGGTAACCCTCTGTTATGAGGGAAATGTATTTGCAGCTATGAATTATGGAGAATTTTTGTATTCTGAGATAGGAGACTGTGAGAGAAAGAAGAGGAAGTTACAGTGGGTTTGTTGTAGGTTGTATCCCTTCATTTGCTGGATAATAATAAAGAAAGGACCTGACAATTTCTATGGTGGACGTATCCCACACTGGGTGAACCACGTAAATTTGTGTCTCTATTGTATTGTGTATCTTCTGTTTTTTGTTTCCACATTTGTTTTATTTTATTGCTCCACGACCCTATTTTTCTAACAGACCTGGCATTGTGGACCTCCCAGAAGCTTTCTCTCTAGAATACCTCTTTGTTTTTTCAAAGGATTGTTCCAGATGGGGGACCCCGATTTGGTTCCATCCATCCTGATCAATTATTTCTCTGTTATATCCAGAGCATACTTTATCTTCCAGATTTTCTCCCACAACTTGCATGGATGTTTAATCTAGCACCAACAAATTTTAGCTGCTAGGGCTTGCCCTGCCTACAAAGGGTATTGGATAGCCACTCCACCATGGGATTTTGGCCCACATAGCTTATCCAAGATACAAGGGCCCAATTCTTTTCTTTGGTGGAACCCCCCCAAAGGAAGGTCCTTTGAAGGTTTCTAATCTTTTTTAGAACCCCTTTGGGGGAGGACAAAATCAAGAAGAGATATAGGGGAATATAGAGCAATACATATTTTATTAACAAGATCCTTCTTGGGAGAGTGAGATAGAGATGGGTCCAGTTGGTCATATTAGCTTCTAATTTCTCCAACAATTCCTGACATGAAGTATTTCGAATGACTTTGTCTAACAAAGGGTCTCCCAAATATTTGGTGGGGAGGTAAGCTCTTTGGAATCCCATGATCATGGCTATGTTTCTTTGTACTTCTATAGAAGTATTAAGGAAAAATATTTTAGACTTAGCAAGGTTTATAATCATACCCAAGGCTTCCTTATACATATCCATAAGGGCTTTGATATATTTTTCTTCTTTTGCAGTTGGATATCCCATAAGGAGGTTGTCATCCACAAATTGAAGGTGGGAAATCGGGTCCATACCTACCTGGAGATTTACCCCTTGTAATTTCTTGTCTGTCAACGCCTTATGGATAAGTCTCCCCATACCTTCCACTAAAATAATATAAAGGTAGGGGGACAATGGATCTCCCTGTCTTAGCCCTCTCGAGGGATTAAAAGTTTTGGATGGGGAGCCATTCACTGTTATTGATAAGAAGGTCTATGTAATGAGTCCCATGATCCATTTGATCCACTCCTCTCCAAAGCCAAAAGCCTCCAACATTCTCTGGAGGAACCTCCAACTAATGTGGTCATAATCCTTTGACATATCAAGTTTTATTAGCATACCCTCTTTCTTGGATGTCTGCATTGAGGCACGACTTCATGAGAAACAATGATATCATCAAGAATTTGAAACCCCTCAACAAACCCCCCCTACTCCAGAGAAATGATATTCTTGAGTAAAGGTTTGAGTCTATTAGCTATGGGTTTAGAGACAATATTATAAATTACATTACACAAAGCGATTGGTCTAAATTTGTTAGTTGCGTTGGCATCCTTTTCCTTTGGGATTGAGGATATGAAGGTGGAATTAAAGGATTTAAGCATGGACTTTGAAGATATGGATTCTTCCACCACTTCCCAAATATCCTTCATTATTATCATCCAACGCTTATGAAAAAAATCAGTTGGGAACCCATCAGGTCCGAGATCTTTCCCTGTATCTATTTCTTTTACAATATTTTATACTTCATCTATGGTTGTTGGGATCATTAGGAACCAGTTATGCTGAGGAGTTATTAATTTTGGGATACTTCTAGTTATATTTTTAATAACTACTTCTTCTTTTCCTACCGGTTCAATTAGAATATGTTGAAAGTGATTTACCAATTCATTTTCAATGTCTTCAAAAGTATTTACTCACTCTTTGGAGGCTCTAGACAAGGAAGATGTCATGTTTTGGTTTCTATGTTGCAACAAAGAATTATGAAAAAAATGTGACTTCTGGGGTCTCCCTCTTTCAACCATCTTACTCTTGATTTTTTTTTCCATAGAACTTCTTCTTGTTTATTCCTTTTGTCCATCTCTAGTCGAAGATGCTCCTCCCTGCTTCTTGTCTCCTTGTTCGATCCACCAACAATAGATTCTAGTTAGATTGCAGCCATTTATGCCTCAAGGTGCCTTTTTTCCTCAAAAATGTTACCAAATACTTCGTTGTTCCATTTCTTAATCTAGAACTTAATGTGTTTGAGATTATGTTGAAATTGAAACATCTTGGTGCCATACAAGTTTGGGTTTTCCAACCAGTAGGATTCTATATTTTGCATAAAATTTGTATGGTCCATCCATAATTTTTTTAAACGGAAAGGCTTTGGCCTCTGTGTCACCTTTTCCTCCCAGGACAGGTTGATCAACCAATGATTCAAGCCATAGAAAGGAAGAAACTGTGTCGAGTAGCTTGTTGGTCTTGAAACATTGCTTCAGACATCAAGAATCTGTCCATCCTAACTGAGATTCATTTATCTACTCTTCTCTTGTTTCTCTAGGTGAACATGTCGTTGCTTGTTTGTATGTCAATTAGTCTGAATTTCTCTATCCCGTCTCAGAAAACTTCACTCTCTCCTTACAATATTCTAATCCCTCCTATTTTTTCTATGAGATATGTGATCATATTAAAGTCACCCCCAATAATACAGCGAAGTCCTTGAAACACGACACCAAGATGATTCAGGGAATCAAGGAATCCTCATTTGAGTTGGGGCATTAATGGGCCATAGGAATTATATATGAACCCATCAGTTTGGGATCCAATATCTACAAAAATCATCGTTAAAATTCTCAAGAAAATGGAGAACAAATCCAAGTACCATTTCTTAGGATCCCACAAAATGACTAGTCTTCTTGAAGCTCCTTCCAAATATACCACATCTACTTCACAGTTTTTCCAAAATTTCATAGCAGTTTTAACCATTGTTACCTTATCGCACTTGGTTTCCTGGATGAGGACAAACTATTCTTTTTCTTGAGTAATTATTTTTTTCAGCATTCTGTGTTTGGATAGAACATTCATACCTCTCACATTCCATGATATGAGCTTCATTAAATTACTTTGGTTAGGATTGGAAATATCTTTTTGGAAGGCCTATCACCTGTCCTAAGTCCACTAAATGGGCCCCTTTTTCCTATATGACTTGTCAGTACGGTTTTCTCCCCCTATTCTTTTCATTACTGGAGGATTTCTTCAGGATCTTAAGGGGGTTAGTCTTTACCCCCATACTTAATGAAGCTCCTGCTAAAATACCTAGTACAATCTCTTTACCTTTGCATTCCCGTGTTTTCCCGATGTAGGTGTTTGATTTGTCATATGGTCATTTCATTTATTTCTTGTTCCCCATGGTATTTTCTTAAGGCTTCCAGATTTATTTCTGCTTTTTCCATTTCCATTTCCTGGGTTCCTTCTTCTTGGACTTTCTCTCCTTGATCTGAATCTTGGTTTTATTGATCTTGCATCTCTATTTTTGTTTCTTTTTGTTCTTCTGGTTTACCTTATAGATCTGGTCTACGAAGTTTTCCATTTTTTATTCTACCTTTGTTTCCTTTTTCTTTTGATCCTTTGGGGTTTTCTCTGTATATTATTTGTTTCTCTCCTCCAGGCTTTAAATATGTTCTTGGTATTATCTTCTTCCTTCATTGTTTTTTTCCCAAGTCTTCGTCCTGCCTTTCGCTTCCCTTTGATCTTGGTGAATCCGTCTGCATTTGTTCCTTCTTGGGGTTTGGTGGTGTCTTTCTTAATATTTAGAGGGCAGACTCTAAACAAATGGCCATGGACATGGCACTTTCGACATCTAAAAGGAATATGTTCATAATCTAATGTTTGGATCCATTCATTATCTTGGTATGACATTGTAATAGCCTCTGGGAGGGCTCCTTCCATGTTCATGTAGACACAGATCCGAGCATACGAAGTATACTTGGTCATCTTCATGATCTCAAATATCTTAATGAAATATCCAATGGTGTTGCATATTCCTTCTAGTGTTTACAACTCCCAAAATTATTGAGGAAGTGAGTATAACCTTATCCAGGCTGGGGTCGCCATGAAATCCTCTTTTCTTGGGGAAAATATATCTATCTAGTAGTGGAGATGGAGGCCAACTGAATTGAAGAAATATGGGTCGTCTTCAAAGACTTTATCCCAATCTGAAGGGTTGGAAAATATTGTTGTGAAGAAGCCTTTGGAGCCCAGCTTTAGACCCACTTAACCTTTAAATTTCCAACAGGAACTTATCCATCCCATTAATTTTTTTTTCCGTTGGCCAAATCCCCATAAATTTACCTATTAGAGCATGATCTTTCATACGTTGAATGTAGTTACCTATACTTGGAGAAGTAACCTCATACTTGGGATTTTCCTTCGTTCATGCATGGCATCCATTCACTTTTCTCTTGTCATATCTTGGGTTGCTCTACTCATATGTACCTTCATTGGTACCCTTTCCAACACCCCCCATCTTTGTATCCTTCGCTTTCTTTCCCATGATTCATAGGATTGCGTATTTGAACTTCAATGGTTCTCCCGGTCCTTTGTCCCCGGTGGGTACAAAGGACCCTGCTTTACCTGAATCGTCCGAGTCTGCCGCTTCCATTCTTTTGATTCCTTACCTCACTTACTCCCCGATCTCTAAATCTCAAAACCCTAATCCGATTTGCCTGTTTCGCTAAACAACTTCACCTGCCACCTCTCCCTCCATCAACATTTTAAATTACTNCCTTTCTCCCATTGAGAACATTGTTATGATTAGATGCCTAACTCACAAGAACAAGATAAATATCATGGATGACAAGAGGCTCCCAAAACTTTCTTTAAACTCTAGCCAAAACCATCAACGGCTCAAGTGGGGATGGCATAAAGATGTCAAATCTTGGCTAAATAATTGGGGAATGTAAGAAGAAGCCATCATGCAGAATACCGATAATATTACAAATATTATCACTTCTAAATTTAAGGAGAGTGGTGTGATAAGGTATTATTGGATAAAAGGAAATTAAGATACTACAAGAAGGCGGTCAACCTTAATTCAGAAGATCAAAAGTACCTCTCAATTTTGAGAAGCGCAAAGAAGAAAATCAGCATTGCTAAAATAAGAACAAACTCTCATGAGTTATATAGTGAAACTGGGTGTTGGACAATTCCCAAAACACCGTGGGATGAAATAATATGTCATCTTTGTGAAACTAAGAGGGTAGATGGTGAAAAACACTTCCTCTTAGATTGCCCTGCCTATACCCATATTAGATCCCAATTTAACAATATTTTCCAAAATACATGCCTTCCTAACCTTCTAAGTCATCAAAACTATGGTGATATTGGAACACTTCTCTCAATGCTTTTTGATCATAGAAATACAATTTTAAAGAAATCGAAGTAATCTCTTGCCTTCTTAAGGTCTGATAAACCAATTGGTGGTGGTGGTGGTGGTGGTGGTGGTGGTCGTCATCATCATCGTCATCGTCGTCGTCATCGTCATCATCATCATTATTATCATCATCATCATCATAGTCATCATCATCATCATCATTTATTAATAAGTATAAATGAATTAACTATACACACACTTTTTCATAATTTTTTATAATTCCATGAATTTATGTATTTTAAATATTTATATTAAATAATTTCATGATAACTATATTATACTTTTAAAATAACAATACTTATAGTTCTTATGCTAATAACCTTAGCAATCTCTATAGCTAGTATTGTCCCTATGTTAATAATCTCTATGATGTTTTAAGCCATTTTAATTTACATAATTATGTATTCACATTTTTTTAATATATAAATAATTGTTTTCTCTCTTTGAGTGGGTTTACTGGTTAAGAATATGTGGCTCCTTTTAGAAGGTTACAAGTTCAAATCCAAAGGGGGGTAAGGTATGTACATCTTGGTAAAATTTAGCAGTCAAATTTCTATCGAAGGGGATCCCTTAACCCATAAACAAGGGGGTCTCAAACACCAATTTGATGTGTGGCTCAGTTGTAACCTTAAAATTAGATTATTATTATTATTATGAACAAAATATTTCATGATTTTATGTGAAAAAAGTTAAAGGAAAAAAGTAATAATGCATGCCTATATTGTGGTGAGCTATTAGATGCAATGCATTTAAAATATTTGAACAAAAGTATTGAAGTACGTAGGAATTTTCTTCCTTTAAATTGTATATTTATACATTACATGGCTAATATACAATTTGAAAATAATAATTTTGGCCTACTCAAAGAACTTGATGATGATGATGATGATGATTAACGTCCACTGAGACCAATTGGTCTATCAGACCTTAAGAAGGTAAGATATTACTTCGATTTCTTTAAAATTGTATTTCTATGCTCGAAAAGCATTGAGAGAAGCGTTCCAAGATCACCATAGTTTTGATGACTTAGGAGGTTAGGAAGGTCTGTATTGTGGCAAATATTTTTAAATTGGGATCTACTATGGGTATATGTAGGGCAATCTAAGAGAAAAAGTTTTTCATCTTCTACCTGCTTAGTGTCACAAAGATGATAGATTATTTTGTTCCACAAAGTTTTGGGAGTTGTATAATGTCCAATTTCACTATGTAGCTTGTGAGAGTTTGTTCTTATTTTAGCAATGTTGATTTTCATCTTTGCACTTCTCAACACTAAGAGGTAATTTTGGTCTTCTAAGTTAGGGTTGACCACCTCCTTGTAGCATCTTAATTTCCTTTTATCCACTAATTATTTATCACACCACATATTCTCCTTAAATTTAGAAGTGATAATATTTGTAATATTATAGATATTCTGCATGATGGCTTCTTCTTGTATTCTCCAATGATTTAGCCAAGATTTGGCATTTTTATGCCATCCTTGCTTAAGCCGATGGTGGTTTTGGCTAGAGTTTAAAGCAATTTTGGGGAGCCTCTTGTCATCCATGTTGTTTATCGTGTTCTTGTACGTTAGGTATCTAATCATAGTAATGCTCTCAATGGGGGAAATACTTGCTTCTGTGAGGAGGATGGGATAGGGTGTATTTCCCTTAAATTTGAGATTATAAGTTATTAAATTATTTTGGATTTGTTCTATCTTTCTCCAGAATTCTATAGATATACTGCAACCCCAAACTCCACATTCATATAAGATAACTGGAGTGATGAGAGTGTGAAAGAAGAGTTTTTTTTATCCCAAAGCCAAAGATTTACTGATTTATTATAAGATGTACCTCTATATGGACTCATATAGATTTATTTATTTATTTCATAATATATTTTTCTAATTTGTCAATGATAAATGTATTGAATGGTTATATATATATATATATATATCATGAATTGTATTGCGATACAAAAAATTTATTTGTATAATTATCTTGGATTGATATTCAATTTTCAACTCCCTTTTCTTTTCTAAGTAGCTAATTATGACCATTATCATATATATCTCTTGTTTTGAATTAGAAAATTATAATTTTACCATTTTGATTTTTTTTGGAAATCATCTATCAATTGCAATTCAATCCACCCATCCTTTTGATAATTGATTATCAAGGTATCTAACAACATTCATTGTTTCTCTAACTCTACTAAAGATAACAAAATTAAATCTTTTTCCTAGATTTTGAGTCATGTTGTCTTTTCTCAATTCTAAATAGACTTCTATATGTGAGAATCAATAAGAGGAGAATTACCCCCTGAATTATAGTCATAACAAAGACTTCTCCATTATTCATAGGCACTAGAGTCATTCTAGTAATGGAAGGAGCAAGTACTAAGCCCTTGAAGTCTTAATTCGATATATCAAATGGTTATTCTTCTTCACATCTTGTCACTAAGATGACTTTTGCGATTTTTCTTTTGGAGTTGGAAAAGAGTTTGTCTTTGAGCAGGAAGTCACTACATGAGCATGCTAAAAGTAAAGTTTGCAACAAAAAGCAATGTGTCCTTATTCCAAGGGTTGATTCCATTTAGGTTGCCACTTTACATCATAGTGTGATTAGGAAACCTTTGTTTAGATCTACACAAATACGTATCTTAGTGTAGGTAGTAAACACATAAACATTAGTTTGGGGGACCAAGGAGATGGATGTATCTAAAGGATTGCCAATAATTGTTTTTTTTTTTTTCACTATGGGTAATAACCCAAGAGTATATTTAGTAGTCGGATTGTCAATAATTGTTAAAGTTGAAAAACTATTATTCTGAAGGGTGATTGGGATTTATCACACATATTGGGGTTGCTATTAGAGCATATGCATATAGGGTAAATCAAGGATACAACATTTTCATAAATAATCCAACGCCATTTAAAAACAAGGGCCCTTTTCTAGCAACTTGAGCTTTATTTGATTAGGACTCAAACTATAGGGTACAAAATCGTTATGCATTTGGATGAATAGAAACTATTTTTTTCCCAAAAAGATAACTAGGTTGCATGAATCTATGTATGGACCTTCTTCAAGGAGGGCCATTGGCCGTTCACTTGCAAATCATGCGATGAGTTAGAAAATGGGTTTCCTCTAAATTAATGACCCATGCTAAATTAAGCTTAGGGGTTAGCATTGAGGAAACCTTCTCCACAAAGAATGTTAGGATAGAGCCCTTGTTTGTGTTAGGGTCCTACTGTAACCCGTGAGTGTTTTTCTTCATTTAGAGGATGGTATCCAAGGTAAACCCTAAAATCTTCCACAAAGTTGTTCAACAACATGACTCAAAGTCATTATAACTATATATTCATTATGAGCTCAACATGTCACTTGCAAGAATTGAACTTGGGTAAAGAAAATAAGAATCATTCCTTCCAAATACCTAAACTAAACTCAATTAACA
>SNQJ01S0050056.1:58340-81350 GCA_010110895.2 Picea sitchensis | reverse complement strand
TTAGCATGGGGGGAAGAAAGGGAAGAAAAAAAGTAGGGATGAAAATCAAATTATCTATCTAACAACAATACTGGAAGCAAAAAGAAATTTCGATGATGTCTAAAAGGAGGACATCATAACAACTATGTAATCTGATTGTTATTGATTAACAATACTTACATAATAACATCATTATGGAAAAACTGATCCAGAGTTTATTTCTGAAAAGAAAAAGAAATTAATAAAAGACAAATAGCAGAAAGCAAACAATAGAAAATGAAAAACAACAAAGAAAAATCGAAGCAGTGAAACAAATAATTATGATACAAAAGTGACTTTGATGCAGTGTTTTAACCTTCAAACTAGTTCCACATAGTGTTTCAAGTGGGAACCATTGGTACTATAGGAAACTAATCGCTCTTCCAGGTCTTTTAGAAGATAAGAATTTGTGCCCAGGACAAAAGAGATTTTAAAAGGACCCAACCATAATTTTTGAAACTTTGAATATCTTCCTCTATTAGCATGAGTTGAATCCAAAATCAAGACCTTCTCATTTACTTTAAATCTAACAGCTTTTGCACTTTTATTGAAATATTTCTTTACGGTTTGTTCTCTTCTCTTTATGTTCTCCAAAGCAAACATCCTTTGTTCCTCTAAAGCTAATAGTGCATTTATCCTTTGAGAGAAATTAGAAGAATTTAATTCTTCGATCTGTAGCATCAATCGTAGAGAAGAAATTTCCAACTCGGTAGGAATAATAGCTTCTTGACCATAAACAATATGAAAGGGAGTGCAACCTATGCTTACCTTGGTAGTGGTGTGATCTGCCCAAAGGGCATAGGTGAGGAGGGTTTTCCATTGACGAGGCTTATCTTCAATGGACCTCTTGATAATTCTAACTAGAATTTTGTTAGTAGACTCGACTTTCCCATTTCCTTGAGGGTAATAAGTTGATGAGGTAAAATATTTGAATCCCATCTTAGCTAGAAACTGAGTCATCTTAGTAGAAATGAAATCAAGACAATTTTCTATAATAATTTCTAAAGGAATGCCAAATCTGGAGAAAATATTAGTTTCAAGGAAAGAAATAACCTGTTCATCCTTTGAATGTTTAAGTGGGGCAACTTCAGTCCATTTCGTAAAATAATCTGTGGATGTCAAGATAAAAACATGCCCTGCTAAAGATGGGGGATTAATAGGACTGATAAAATCCATACCCCATTTAGAAAAAGGAAAATCAGGGAGGACAACTTGTAGAGGCATAATAGAAAGACGTTCTTTTCGAGTGAATTTTTGGCACTTGTCACAAGATATTGAAAAGTTATAAGAATCTCGAAAAAATGAAGGTCAGTAATACCCTTTTCTGATGATTTTAAAAATAGTAGTTTTAGTAGAAAAGTGGCCACCCACATGAATAACAAAATATGAAGATCCATGGGTTTCTTGTAACAGTTTTTGTGCTTCCTAATTATTCACACATCGGAGTAATATACCATCTGAAGATATCTTGAATAAGAAGTCTCCTAAGATAACATATCTGGAATATTCAAGATGGATCCTTCTCCTTTGATGAGTATCTAAATTATCTGGACATTTTTTATTTTGCAAGTAATACACCAATTTTTTATACCATGGATGTTCAACTATAGGAAGCATTTGACTATCAATGTAAAATAGTGTTGAAAGAGGATTATCTTGTTCATCAATTTCTTCACTTTCTTCAACATGTTGAGCCAAGTGAAGGGGTAAGTCTCGTCCCTTAATTGTTTTTTAAGTCATGATAGTTAAATCATGCTTCTGGATCTTGGCAAGCCAATGTGCAAGCTTCCTTGAAAGATAAGTCTGTGAAAGCAATAACTTGATAGTAGGCAAAGGTACTTTTACCAGTGTGTGCTTACCTAGGATAATGTGGAAAAATTTCTCCATAGCTTTAACAATATAGAAACCATGTTTTTAGATATAAGAATATTTAAATTCATCGTCTAACAAGATTTGACTCATGTAAGCTATTGGTTTTTCGTTATTATTGTCATCACATTGTACAAGAATAGTAGAAACTGCTTCTTCTGTGGCATTAGTGTATATAATAAAGTCTTTCTCTAAGTCTGGTTTCACCAAAACCAATACAAAATTCATTGTTCTCTTAATCCTTACGAAAGCATTCTCAACGTCTTTGGTCCAAGAGAAGGAGCGATCTTGCTTGAGAATATTGTGAATTGGTTTCACTATTAAAGAAAAATCAGGAACAAATCTATGGACAAAGTTGATAATGTCCATAAAGGCTTGAACCTCCTTTTTGGAAGTGGGAGGAGGAATATTTAGAATAGTAGCAATCCTTTTGGGATCTATGCTTATTCATGAATTAGAAACAATATGCCCAATGAGCTTTCCCTTGGTAACTGTTACGAGGAAAATCTCTCTATGGCTAAGGTAAACTACAAAAGACGAAAATACTACATAAATCGACTCTCTTCTCAAGTGTGCTATGAAAATAAATATGCTAGAAAGACCAACTAAAAGGCCTACCTTGTCCAGA
The DNA here is from genome assembly GCA_010110895.2 of Picea sitchensis. Taxonomy (NCBI): domain Eukaryota; kingdom Viridiplantae; phylum Streptophyta; class Pinopsida; order Pinales; family Pinaceae; genus Picea; species Picea sitchensis. Next base: position 78,835 of record SNQJ01S0050056.1, on the reverse strand, counting down.
TGTTCGATGAAGTCCACACTTGAACACTTGACCCAAAGAAATATACCTGCAACTAGTCCTCAAAAACCAAGAAAAGAAATCATATGGTGATAATAAATAATGTTATCACATTCAATAGCATAATCCATTAATAAACATGAGAAAAACGCCCATGGAATAATAATTCAGTATATTTTTGAGATATCAATTGGATGGGAAAAGAGTTTTTATATTAATATATGATCAGCAAAAATGAAAATGTTACAGACTTCCATGTCGGCATGGTTTGGAACCGAGAAACTAAGTTCCTTCCAATTGGGCCTCCACCACTTCAATCCTCCACCAAAGGAAAGATCATAAGAGAGAAATAATGAGTTTCTCAATCAATAAGGGAAGAGCTCGGGGGCTGAACATTGTGTTTAGACTTAAAGGAAAAAGGGATGCAGACTCAATGTGAAGTAAATAATTTCTCCAAAGTAACTTTTATCTCAAAGTTGAATTCTTTCTCCTCTTTCCATAACTCGGAATTGGCCCATTTATAGCCTTTGAAATGGAACTGAATGTCCAAGTCAGAGCATTTCTAGTATATGGAAGGCCAAGGATCATAGATCTCCTCTCATGACATGGAAACCCGAAATTAATTTTCATTTTCCGGCTCAAATCTCGATGTACGTGGGTTGTAGTGGAGCATCCTGCATATACGCATGTTGTATAGTAGGCAAGATGTGTACATGTGGAAAAATGTGTATTTTTGGCTCTGGATTTTATAAACAGGGATGATAAGTCTGTATAGGGAAATGGAAAAAGGCCTTTTGTGCAAGATTGCATAGGGTGAGGAAAATCTTGCTATAAAAGATGCCCCCTAATGTGTGAGGTCAAAGGAGTATCTATGATGAAAAAAATACATTATAAACAACCCATAAGTGGAGTGATGGGGAACCAACTGGAAGAACTAGTTTCTCATTACATTCTGCACTGACTTTCCATACATGGCTACCAATAGAATTACACTGTAGATCCATGTGAAAATATACCAAATAAGTGTTTATGGACCTGAATAGGAAAATACAAATATGGTTACATGCCAATGGGTATCATAGTCATGAACAACGCCCAGTAGAACCAGTGTCAAAATCAATCTGAAGATATCTATATACAATGGAGTACAATCTGACCTCCCATGGTCACCGAAGTCATATAGGTACTGGTCCAATGAAAAATAAGAAACAACTCAGGAAAATTGTGGCTGCATAGTGATGTCTTCAAGTCTTCTACATAATCTGCCAAGGGTGCAAGTCTACATCATGTGAATAAAGGTTGAGTTTGAACACAATAAGACATCATTTGATTCTTGGTCATTGAGGTATACCATTGTTAACAAACACGAGACACCCTATCGATAATGAAATTAGGAATTATCAAGGCACCAAGTACATTCTTTACAAGTGTGAATAGAGTAGTCGGTGTCGAACACACGAAGAATCCATCCCGATCGGGAGACATTGAGGTATTCCCAACTATTGATGGCAATAGAACCTACCACTAATGACTACAAACCCCAAGGTACTCATACGAATCCAGTCTCATTTCAGAATAGATGAAATTTGAATTGATGGAGAACCACTGAAAGAAAAGAATTAAGGCATCTCTCATCGGTAATCACGGGGTACAAAGCAAGAGCTTCATAGTTTGGTGGAAATGGGAGAAAGAACATGTTCATGAACCAATCCCCTAGTGTGTCTTTCACGGGTTCCAAGTGAAAGAGATACACAAAAAAGAAAGACCCCTTTGAATAACATTCCAATGATATTGTTGACAAAGCGAGGAAACTACCAGCCGGGATAATGACATCAATACAGCATGAATCCCAATGTTTGAATATATGTCTTGTTGTCGAACACAAGACCACCGATCCAATGACCAATGATGAAGTGTCATTTGTTGGGTTCAAGGTTTCCTATCAATTAGGAAAGTAGGACCAGGGTGCGGAACAGCACTACAACATCATGCAATTCTAAGACAAACTAAGGTATGGTCGACATTACAAAAGTCAAGAGTTAAGTGGCGACACAAGTTGAGTAAATTGGTTTGAATAGAGCATGAGACATATGGAGGACTTAGGAAGCATAGACTCAATGATGAAACCATGAGATGTGAGAGGCATCAATAAAACTCTCTATAGCAACTCGAAGAGTAACTAGTCGATAGAGTAGACTCTGTAATGAGCTCAGTGTCCTAAGTCCATGTTAATCCCAAATTATAATGACAAATGGACTCAATGCTTTTGTGTTTCATTCCAAGGTGACACAACTCTACAACATGAATGAATTCTCCTTCCTTATATTTGTTTTGTTTTTCACTTAAGGCAAAATGAATTATATAATCTGAGGGGGAATGAGTGTCACAAGCAAGAAAAACTAGTTCTAGCAATGGAACATACCTAGTCTCAATGAAAGGATGCATCTACGGGATATGGACATTTGGGGGAATGTTTCCTCCTAGATATAAGTGTCAGAGTGCGAAGGATAAAATCGAGGCTCTTCTTGGTTTAGGATGAAAAAATTGTCGAGGAAAACGGTTTATAACACAAAACAGAGCGGGTATAGGCTCAATACACAAACAGGAGGCATGAGATGCAATCACAACTTAACACCAAAAAATGTCCCGTTTTATGTCATTTAATCTAATTGGTGTGAAAAAAGGGATAAACTTGCACAAAATAGGCGTCCCTTTCAAATTGAATTTATGAGTGTGAAAGGAACAAGTTCACTCAACAATATTTTAGCTTTTTAGACGAGTCTAAAAAGAACTTAAAATTAGGTGTTGGAAGCCCTCGAGTTATAAGGAAGCATATTTATGAGTGAGAAATGGGGCTCACCATAGGTCATGTATTAGCTATGAGGGGATCCCAGTCCTATGGAAAAAATCTTGGCATGGGCACAAAATGACAAAAGAGGTTCTAACCAGGGTACCCATTCTTGGTAAGTCTCTACCACTTCCTTAATGACACTACTTATAAGAGATGGAAGTTTGATTAATAGCAACAAATAGGTTTTGTACCTAAGAAAAAGAAGAAGTGGCAATTATGGGATAATGAAAAAATGCATGATGGAATGGATACCTATCCTATATGATGAGTAGTGAAAGAAATACCTATACGTGGTGATGAGCGATAACCAACAAAATGGTAGAATCAGCAAAAGAATCCATTGATAAAACTACAAAAACCAACTGAATCCACCTTTTTTGTTAGTCCATTAGGTGAAAAATGACTCAAAACTATAGAAAGTAGGTAGAAACTGTTGTAAATAGTAACAAAACAAAGAATTACTATGTCATTTTGATTTTTTACCCAAATAGTGAGAATTGGACCAAATTACCTCTGAGATTCAACTAGTGATTATGGAAGCATCAGGAAATGAAATCAAAAACCGTCTGGACCAGCTAACTCTTCTTCCCTTCCTCTTCATTTCTAGTGGATTAAATTTTCAAATTAGGTTCCAAATTTTGGAGTAATTTAGGGCGTAAATTGTGAAATTTGGTGTACACGGGATGTCTCCTATCGGGTCACATATACAATGAGTTATACGTGCCTGTGAAAACTACAAGGTGCATATACCCATCCCTATACACGATTATAAGTGAAGCATCTCACGTATACGCATGCAATCAATTATTTCTAAGGTTCCTAACTCAAGTTTTGCCTTTCTTTTGGCAGGATAGTTCTTGAATGGAGAGAGAGAGCAGGAAGGTCAATGTTGTTGTCAATCGAGATCTAGGGGTCCAAATGGCCTTGAAGAGATGTGTTGTATATAAATTTTGGGCACTCAAATGGATGAGGGTCCAAAGTGGGGTTACTTGAGATGATTGTGGGTTATTGGGACCTTGAGAGTGAAAGCTTCATCCCTCAATGGTTTCCCATCGAGGTTGAAGTAGAGGATATATACTTTTGATTGGATTATCATGCAGGGAGAGGTTGTAAACCGAAAATCATTGGGAGCAGAAAGAGGAATGAAAATAGAGGATTAAGTAGATGCCCACTAGGTAGCAGGGACACTGAGGGTGGAGTGTCAAATCCCTATCCGGGCGATAAACAACCTCAGCCTAAAGATCATCGTGCTCATGCTTACCAGGATCACAGGATCAGCCTCGTTGCACCAGGAATAAAAGCCATTGATGTTCTACTCAGTGAAGTGCTTATGACCCATAGTGTAATATTGGTGCACCTCACTACTGGAAAACATCAAGAGCCAGTTGACATAGTACAAACAGGGAAGTAAGAGAAACTTCGGGTTTGCCTCCATCTTATGCAGTTTCTTCTTTGAGAAGGTTCTAGGTTTGGGACCTAGAGTCGAGATTCTTCTGAGAAGACCTTACTGATCCATCCATAGTACAGTGGACCAAGGTAATGAGGCGGTAGAATTCAGTGGGGTTCCCACCCTACAAGCGAAGATTTCTTCTATTGGGTAGCGAAAGGTGGTGCCTAGATGATTATCCCTATGCGGGGATAGACTTATGAGGAGATCGGACATACCCTCCCACCAAAGGACTACCTGGTGACATAGGTATGTCAAATGTTTTCAAATAGCTGTTTTGTATTTTGTATAGTGGGGTAAAAATATTTTTTGGATAATGCTAGAGTAATAACTAAACATTTATGTAACACAGACATGGGTACAGGATGACCGGAGGGGATTCCTTGACATCGATGGAGGAACTAGAGAGACAAGGTAGTGGGAGGAGAAGTTGAGAGAGTCCTAAAAAATGTGTGGAAACCTGTCACGTTTGACTCATAGGATTCCCATGGTTGGTGGGATCTATCGGAAACCATACAACGAGAATTAGTTGGTATTGCCGAGGCATGGTGTTGGCTCTTATTAAGTTTTGGGAGAAGTGCTTGGGTCATGTTGACCTATTACAGGACTTGACACCTAAGAAGGAGCTTAAGATGAAGAAGAAAGATCAGGGAATCTAGACCCCTTTTGGGTCCTTTTTGGGTTTTGTGGAATATGTACTTGAGGAATGGGATGTCATCCCATGGGTTCATGTGTAGGCCCTATGTAATATATATATATATATATATATATATATATATATATATATATAGATTTCTAGATACATATAGAGGTAGAAAAGAATAAAATACATATATGTGATGTGGTGTATTCTAAGTGAGAGTAAAATTACATGGAAGTGATTTATGGATGGTTGTAATAGACTTACTTGAGAGCTAAGTGAGGGTCATGTAGTAGATTGTGGAGATGTAGTGTTTGTAACATGGGAAGGAAAAGGATCTAGCGAGCTACAAATGTCTAACATCCTATCTTGAGGTAAGGGTTTGAGTTGTTCTTATATGGATATTGGTAGAAGAAAATAAAGAAGAAGAGTTGGTGGACATAGCTCTAGGGTGGGGGTGAACAACATAAACACTATGTTATCTTTTACTCTTGGTATGTTCACATATTTATTTGCTAAGTGCTTTGATATGTTTAGATAGATCTACTTCTTCTTTGTGCTTATGATATGTGATAATATTAGATCTGATCAAGATAGTCATACTTAGTGCTTGATATGCTCATTCGAATCCATTTGTATACTTCAAAAGTGTTTAGAAATCTGTAAGGTGAGTGTGAATGATACGAATCTCTGGTTTATCATCAAAGTTAATAGTGATTTCATATCGAGGGAATGATGGTGCTAAGAGTTGTATTTAATTATTACAGTCCACGGATGTGTCCAGCTAAGGTTGTAGACACTGAGTCTTTACAACCACCCTGCCTCTACCTCCGGTGAGAATTCATGTACCTTTGTAGGTGTTTCAAAGGAGGAGAATTAGTTGGGGATTTTAATGTGTTGTTGCTTGCATTTGAACCTTGGGTCTTCCCACATTCCAACAAATGGATTTGTTGTTGGGACCTAAAACTATGATTATTTGGGAACTGAGGAAGAATGAATCTTTGTGCAAAAATTCAACCTAGGATTGTGAAATCTTTGTGCATTAGATCTATGCTCTAGTGCACAATTATTCTACTTGACTTATTAAGATCTGTGCTAAAATAAAAGCCGATATGAATAAAAGAGGTTGTATCTGAAGGAAAGAAGCAATATATGAAAAGCTTTGTTCTCTAAGAAGGTAAAAGTGATAATTTATTATTAAAAGAGGTAAAATACAACAGTCTAAATGATCTAATAAAATTAAAGATGGTAAATTTTTAGGTCGAGACACTTTGTGCTCTGTAGAGAGTAAGATAAGTGGAAATTTGTGTCTCTAGGTATGGATCTAGGTATGTTTAATAAAATTTCTCCTAGTTTTCAAACTAGGATTATTGATAGACGAAAGAGATTTGATATTAATAGATCGACAGAATAGTGAAAGATATGTTATATCTATGCATAGAGAAAGAATGTTTGGACTAAGATGGATGAAGGATCAGAAAGAATTTATTACAGGTTAGATCCTATGATCCCTGATACCTTGATTATAGAAGAGGTTAAGGGATCCCATTTAAACGAAAGAGGGGGTTAACCCTATGTTACAGTTGCTGAAAACCGGGACATCTTGCTAAAGAATGCTCTGGAAGAAGACCTAGTTGTAATTGTTGCAAAGGCATGGACCATAAAGTGTAGGATTATGTAGAATGATTGCTAATCTTGAAGAAATGAATATGAGACAATAAAACCTTGAGGAAGGTCATGGAATTGAGACCATGGAAGAACCCCAGGAGAATCAGAGAAAATATTGCTATAAATGAGAGGAACATTGAATGACTACCGACATGTTAGATTCTCGAGGAGATATTCAAAGGAAAAGAATGCATCAAAAGAAAGAATAGGAGACTTGATGTTTTCTGTGTCCTAGATGAAAGAAACATGGAATTGAATATCATGATAGATGGGAACTTGGGGCTTCGGTCATGATTCCTTCATTAGGAGGACTAGGGTTATTTAAAACTAAAATGAAATGTGTGTAGGTCTAAGCTCGGATACCTACCTGACCATCAATGGAAATTGATGAGAGGAAGACGTTGAAGTTATTAAATTTGTTGAAGACCATGCCACGTTTACCATGTTAATAGGAAAACCTTGGATTGGCGGAGATCAAGCCCGGTTAAAGAGAAGAGAAGGAAGTCTTGGAGTGAAGAAATAGGAGTTAAGAAGAATATTTCATGACGGAGGGATCGCACCTTGATCGAAGAATGGGAGAGCAGTCGAATCTATTTAACACTAGAAACCAGGATGCCGAGAAGGCACAAAGAACATTAGAAGACTCACATGAGATTGAAGTACCTATCTCGGATAAATAATAGGTGTCACTCCTGAGTCCTAGGAGAGAATCTAAAAACGCCAAAGTAACTAAAACCATAGAGAAGATAAGAATCGGAATAGAAAATGAACTACGAGACGAAGCTCACTAGAAAGTGGAGACCGAGGAAGAAAAGTAGAAGAGAGATAAGTTCGAGAGGTTCGGAAAAGGAACTACAGGATAAAAATTCGCGAAGTGGAACCCATTCGGGATTCGAATAGTGACACATGGCACTTTGCCATGAGTGTGAAGAAATATAGGCATTGGGGATATTATAATCATTCGTCTGACACTCACGAATGGGCTGAAATAAGTCCATCATCGAGATCGTTAGGCGTACCATAATGGATCGAACAAGAGTTAATGGAAGCTCATAACGAATTTGCAAAGCGAACCATTGTTGAGTTGCCTACTTATTCCATCGCGCCATGCACAAAAGACACTTTTTCTAAATCGTGAATTTGAGCCCACAGACTCACTGATTTTGTACAGTGATCATTGCACTATTTTTGTTTGTTCTAGTGTCATATCTAAGATCATCGTGACCCTGATAATTCTAATCCTGAGCGCATATGTCCGACAAGCTTACCAGTTGAAGAATCATTAATGAAAGTTCTCCTTGACTTAATGGTAAGAAAGATTCATGTCGGAGAGAGTAGTGTCTACAGGTGTACAAGAATATTTGACGAGAGGACTTCCGACCTCTCCATCCACTATTCAAGCCGATCCATCTCGGCCAATAGATGAAAAGATAACTAAGCATAGCGATGATCTCGCAAATTCTAAGTTAATCACAGTATATTACCCACCTATATATACCTCTAAATTAGTTGCAATGCATCGTGACAAATGTGCCGGATAATTTAGGTACACTTTAGTCGCTGCGTACCTCGGGCCTGCAGTAGTGTGTTCAGACAATATAAGATCCTTGTTGAATTTTAGCGATTTCAACCTTAGAGAGATGAGGGTGTACAACATGCATTACACAACTATCTGACCGGAACCAAGGGAAAGAACCGAAGATCATACCGCAGTCATGGACCATGAACCTCAAGTAGTCCACACTACTCAATGTCATGAAGATTCCTGACTTCGGAAGACACCAAGAGGTGGGCCTTATGTGTCAAGTTTTTGTTGTCCTTCTACCATTGTGGATATTTGTGGTTGAACCGCCACATCACAATGGATCGACATTGATTAATTGGATCCTGGGGCTAGCATGCAAGGCCCTCCTTGTAGGATTTCTATCCAAAGAAACCATGGATAGCTCTCTTAAAGTAGAAGATTAGAAGACACCCTCTGAAGAAGATGTTGAAAGGAATCTTGAGGGCTACAAGGTATCCTATATGCGAGGGAAGCGGTCACGGTACCACCTAACCTATCAATCAATCATTAGGAAAGTTATTGGTTTTCAAGAGCGTACCAAATGAGTGGTTGTAGTGTCCTCACGGAAGAAAGTGCATAGAGGAATTTTCTACTAAATGAATTGGGCAAAAGTACCTTATAAACTAAGGCCCCGAATTTGAAGCGGGACCAAAGGATATGAGTTCCACTTTAGCTAGCTTCTCATATTGATCACATTCATCGCATGGGAGATTTTTGGAGTGAAACCTTCCCGGACATCGATCACTTTGAACCTCTAGCCATGAAGTTCAATACTGTAGTACTCTAGTGACATGAACAAGAAATGGAAATCAAATGCACCATCTTCACACTTATTATTATAAGCGACTAAAGACAAACATCGATGTATCCTCATATAACCTTAAAACTACTCTCCACAAGTTAGGCCCTTGATGAAGTTCAACATGGACCATGACTTCACCTACATTACAGTGTGTGCTAATGAGCATAAACAACAATGGCAGTCTTTTCTAAAATTTGTGGACAGAGGAAGAATTTGAGGAGATCATAAAGGAATGGTCGGTGGACCTCCTCATCCCAGCCGACCCCATGGAGATATCTCGGTATTGTGATCCGAGCGGTATACGATACACTGGACCAGCGAAACAAGACCAAAGAAAAATAGAAGAAGCTCAAGATGTGATTACCTCTGTGAAGACTGATTCTATCTCACCTGATCAAGGATGTGATGGTGGATAGATACATGGAGAAGAAGTTGAACTGAATAAAGGCAAGGTTACACCATTTAGAGACGAGGAGGACCCCTGGAAGAAAGGGAAGGTTTCCCCTCGAAACCTTCTTCAGGGAGAAATCAAAGAAACGGGACCAAATTTGAGACCACCCTCACCTCCGACGACTTCAATTTCATAAATTATGAACAATGATTTTGGAGATAGAAAAGAAGAAATAAGCTAAGTAGTAGGAGGTGTTCAATCAGATCAAGGTTGAACTTCAAAGTTAGCAGAACTTTTCTGATCCCCAGTGGCGTAGTTTTCAACTGCACCTCGCCATCCAGAGCACTTAAGAACTAGTAGATGAGCCACTCCATCAGCGGATGGGTGTCTGGGTTAAGACTCACCTTCGGCGAGAAAGCGAGGAGCGATTAAACACAATGGCTAGCACAAGTACAAGGAGTCCTCGTAGAGAAACACATTACTGTAGAATGGGAGAAGCTTGCTCTCCAAGTAAAGTCCGATGAAAAAAAAACCTAGTTGCATAAAGAAAGGGAATAGTTGCTTCGCGAGCAGCTTTCCGAAGTTAAGGAAATGGTCGATAGATCATTTCTCTCTATGACAGTTGTCTAAGTAAAGGCTGAAGAGAGAGTTCCAAAACAGGTGGAACAACTCGAAGACGTAATTCAACAACTCAGTAACATGGAATCTAGAATTATAGGTACACGAGACCCCATGGGATGTAAGGGACCCGATTGAAAGCTCTTCCCTGTCGGTTGATAGATTAAAATCTCTTACATTGGAATGCAAGTAAAAGCTGATAACAGAGCACCCAAAACATATTAAAACTCACTAAGAACTTCGAGAGTTATAGACACTTTGGAGATTAGAGCTCGGGAAAGCGAAGCAACAAACAACATATACACTACAGAGGCCTTGAGTTGAAACATATGTCGGCTATAGAAAGAGTGAAGAGGTCTCAAGAACAACGTAAAGATCAGCAACAGATCCATATGCTTCAAAGAAAAGTGATGGAAGTACTCAATGACTTTAACCTGTGCAAGATAAAGCATGCCATTTGTTTACATAGGTAGAGGAAGGTAAGAGATTTAGAGCGAGTTGTCACCATGCTTAAAATGACTAGAAGAGACGATTGAATGACAGGTAATCCTAGGAGCTCATCGACAAGAGCCACAACAAAGGAAGCAAATTGACAACTCAAGCCAATATCGAGATTCAAGGTAGAATTTCCTGAAGCAGGTGACTTCCGGGACAAGTCCACATGTGAGTGTTGGGGGCATGTTGGCCTATGACTAAGTTTTTAGGAGTTTCTTAGTCATATTGACCTATTTTGGGACTTGACTGACCCCTGTCGAAGGAGGAGCACAAAGATGAAGTAGAATCCACGGTATCTCATTACTTGCAGGCCCCTTTTGGGTTTTAGGAATATGTAGCAGGGAATGGGATGTCATTATGGGTTTACCCATATGAAGGAGCCTATTTTGTAATATATATATATATATATAGATGTCTAGGACATATAGAGGAGTAGAATAATAATGCATATATGTAGTGTGAATGTATACTAAATTACAAGTAGAATACATTAAGTGATTTTGCATGGCCTTAAGATACTTGCGAGCCTAAGTCACGAGTCCATGTAGCATATTGTGGAAGGCTTAATGTTGTAACGCAAGGAATAAGGATCTAGAAAACTGCGGAGATCTTGTCCTATCTGGAGTAAGGGTTTGAGGCTTTGTTCTTGTAATTGATTGACTAAGACAATAAGTAAGAAGAGTTGGTGGACATAGCCCTAGGGGTGAAATTGGTCAAGTAAAACCTTTGTGTTAAGTTATTTTTGTTTTCTCTTGATGTGTGTTCCCATGTTATTTTCTAAGTGATTTGATATGTTTCAGATAGATCTACTTCTTCTTTGTGCTTATGATATGTGAGAATATTAGATCTGATCAAGGTAGTCATGCTTGGTGCTTGATAGCAGTCATTCTAATGCATTATATGCTAGAGATTGCTTAAGTACTATAGATTGGTGTGAATTTCACGAGCATTTATGACCGAAAGAGTGGATGAGTGTTATTGTTGATTGTTGATTGATTGTATTGATTATTGTTATTGATTGATTGTTGGTGTTGATTGATTGATTGTTATTGATTTTATTGGTGTTGATTCATTTTTGGTTATTGTTGATTATTGTTGTTGTTATTATTACGCCGAGGTTGATGGTGATAAGAGTTGTATTTAGTGTTATAATCACATATCACGTGGCCCATCTAAGGGACTTTGAAACACGGAGTCTTGCAACCACCACTTTGCATCTACCTTGGAACGGACTTCATCTTCTTTGGGGTGTTACGAAAGGGCGGTGATTTGGGGGCTTTGTTGGTGCGTTGTTGTAGCGTGGAACTACAGGTGCCTTTATTACCAATAATTAGGTGCGACTCTTTTGTCGTAAATCACCATGGATTTGTGCATCAGTATGCATGTGTAGATGTCATGGATATTGGCAAAATATCGGTTGTATATGTGTTCGAGGTATGGTATTTGTACTATAAAACACCATATTTTTGAAATATATGAAACAATGGATCTTGACTTTACTTATATTTTACAATCGTACATTGATGAGATGTTTTTCTTTTATTTATTTATGTGAAAAATGACAATCTAAAATGAAATTATCATAAGTATCGAGATGCATTATTATAACTCCTAGGAATATGATGATATGTAACAAAAGGCTCGGTATGGATTCTAAAATACATGCTGATAAGAAGGAATCTGTCGGTAAAGTAGGATCCATGAGGTGTTTTCGTTTCGACATACTACTAGGCTTGGAATCCAAACAGAGCCTCTAAAGAAGGCCGAATACCATGTGAGATAGCATCCCACAAAAGTTCTATAGAAGGCACTATATTTGACCACATTATTTGTGGATGGCCCTAGGCATCCACCACCTGAAGACACCAGTAGAACCTCAGGTAGATAAACCACCATGACATGAAGCCAAGTTTCATGTATGACAATTGGCTTCGTCTGCGAATCCTAAGCTAGACCAAAGACTCTGTGACATATGCCAACCAAGGGAAAAAATCGATAGCGGGTTGAAGACAAAATAAAGGGAAAAGATATATACACTAAAATACATTGGTATACAAAGTAATATTTCCTCCCAAGATTGGGGCTCAATTGTAATATATTTTCAAGTAGATCCCGTTCCTGGGCTTTCCGACCAACATATTTCCTTCATAATCTTCTAACTCATGGGATCCTTTTTAAAAACATGTTAATGCGATATAAAAAGACCGTACCACATGGGTTTAAAATTGTTCCCCGGTGGTTCTTTGGCTTGATCATACCAGGACCCAAGTCACCACCGCTTGGCACAACCAAGGGAGGCGGAATAAACTTATCTTCTTGGACCTTAGCCGTCTTTTTCCTTGATAGTAGTAGGGCATCTAAATGCGTTGCTTGTCGGACTCTCTAGGAATAGTACAAAGGTGTAAACCGAGGATCGAATTAATGTCATGTAGGAAGCGTGACGCCAACTTGAGAGAATGGATTTAGCATTCAATAGGTAATATCGATTCCACACTGTGTACTAATTGGAAATGAGAAAATACAGTGGTAGTCTTGACCAAGTTTTTGTATTCCCAAAGTGTGGGATATGGCATAATGTGCCAGTCAAACTTAATTTGGCTGATAATTTTTTTCAAAATTGTCTTGAGAGAATTGTTGGCGACCCTCTACTTGTCCGACTTTCCCTCGAGGTAATGGGAGAAGAATGACCATGTTTAAAGCCCCATCTTAGATGCTATCTCTTCCATCCTTTAAGCTCTGAAAGTGACTACCATGATCGGTGACAATCTCCCACTTTCGGGATACCGAACCGGGTGATGATTTGATTGAATACAAATAAGGAAGCATTCTTCCCATATATTTAGCGTAGGCATGGAAGGCGACCCACTTAGTAGAATTATTAGATGGCCATGATATTAATGTTTGATGCCCACAAATGAATTTGGAGTTTGCAATCACGAACTCCACCCCACTTGTTGAAGGGACCGATAATTGTGGTAGGTGAAGAGGGATGGAGTATTCGAGTCCATTTTACGGTGAACACAGTGGGGTGAAACTTCTTAGCTGCTTCAATACAATCTTTAAAGATAGTAGGCAAAAAATAACCATTTCATGAATTTTTGGGTTGTCGCAAGTCCGGATAGATGAACACCACAAGCCTTGTGGAAATCATTTAGGAATGACTCATCTTCTCCATGAGTTAAAAAAATGACACAATATATTGTCTATTCATAGTGATACAAAGTTTCACTGACGATAGTATAATTCTTCACTTGGTATCTTACACGTCGTCGATCATCTCGTGAGAGATGTTTAGGGAACTTCAAAGTTTGAATAGAGAACAGAATTTCTCCATGCAGGAGATTAGACGAAGAGACAAGAAAAATGTTTTTGATCCCTTAACGAATCAACATAGATAAAATCCTCATCTAATCATGGAAGTCGGATGTGTCTGTGAAGACTAGTGATTTCTTGTATTTCACATGAAGTAAAATCGAGATCAAACTCTTGTAACATGACAATCTATTTATTATATTTCCCCCTATGATATGCACAGTAAGGGCGTATTGAAATGGATTGACATGCACAACCCGCGGTAGTCTTTCAATGTATTATATAATGGCCCATGAAATGTTGAATTTGCGTGAATGACAGCCAAAGCCATATCTTCAATGTGAGAATAATTAATCTCAAGACCAACTAAATTTTGACTAATATGGTAGATGATTTGCTCGTGGAGCTCATCATCCTTATGAACCAAAACAATACCAATCGTCTCCTCGAACATAGTGATATAAATCAATTAATCCCTATTGTAGTCATGAGGCTTGGTAGAGGCACCAATACGAGGATTTCTTCAAAGAATCGGGACTCACAGGCTTTTTCATCCCAGATAAAAGGGGTGCCCTTATTCAAATGACGCATGAAACCCTTAGTGATATTAGCGCAATTTACTATAAACCAACATAGAAATTTACTTTTCACAAACCTTAGTTTTTCTAATCATGCATGGGAGGCAATCGAGGGTATTCCCTCAGCCATTGGTGGATCTACGTGTTCTGGTCTCATAAATTAGAAATCCCAAAAGACGACCAACCCTAACACAAAAGATGCACTTGTGAGGGTTCAACCTTGGTCGTAGTAACAAAATATTTCAAAACAAGCCGAAGTTGTGTAGCGTGATCTGCTCTCTTGCGATATTGAGGAGCAATATCATCAAGGTAACCTTAGAATATGTGTTTTAGATCGTGAAAAGTGAAGTTCGCTAACGTTGGTTTCTCTTGCATTTTAAGGCCTTAAGAAATTCCAGGAGAAACCTTTCAGAATATCATCTTGTGTTGATCCTCGAGGTTTGATTTGAATTTGGTTATACGAAAATCCATCAATAAAATAAAATGCTTCTCTTCCCACACACTTTCGTCGATGCGGTCGATGAAGGTGTGGAAGTTGTCTTTAAATGGGTATTGTTGGGTCCTTGAGAGAGTCCATACATACAAGTATGGTTCCTTGCTGCTTATTCCACGGAATGATATTTGGATGCCCATTCCGTCAAAGGGACCGGGTAGATGAAGCCATCATCAAGTAGCTTCTCCACCTCTTCCCTAATAGCGGGGGGCCTTTCGGGGATTGAAAACTCTAAGATTTTGTCGAATAGGTCTAGCATCCAGAAGAACAATCGATGAATTAAATGATATGATTAGATTCTGGCATCTCTTCATATGACTAAGAAAATACATCTCGAGATTCCTTGAAGAGCTTGGTGTAAATCAAGATTTCTTCTAGAGAACAATGCATAGATATTTATGTTTCCTTGCTTGCAGTGCGATGAATGCTCGATTGTGATGAGTGGAGAATACTCACCATCAACCCTTCAGCATAAATGTCATGTGTATCAGGAGTGGAACTTCTGGTGCTGACCTACTATCTCCTCAAAGTAGATGAAAGTCATCTGTTGATTCTTTCAAAACTCTGGGAGAATAAGGCGGTGGTGCATATCATCCCAAGGTTTTGTCAGTCATTCGTAAAAGCCCGATGATGGTTTCATATGAAGGAAAAGTCTCATAGAGGTAGTTTTATGAACAAGACAAAAAAGTGGCCCTGCAGGCGTAAGAATGAATCCTCTAAAATTAAAGGTGGTGAGAGTAATGGGATGGGATGGAATGGAAGAGTCAAGGATAGCTTGATACGAAATCTCCATTGTTGATAGTGGGATGGCCATTCCAGCATGTGACCTTCACAAGGTGAGGCCGGGGAGGTAGAGTCCATGAATCACCTAAAATAGGAAGTGCCAAAAGGAACAGACCTCAGCCAGAGCAGGCCCTCTTGGACATAGGCATTAAGCGTGTTGGTGACTTAGTCATTAAGTTGAAAGTCCCGCATAAGGGAAGAATACATTCTTACAACGATATTCTCAATTGTTGGCTGATAATTTTCGATCACAAGGATCGGCCAAATTCCAATGAATTCATTACCATGGGACTTCTGATGCATAAAGGGATGGTGGTCGATCGTCATGATCTTCCTTCATGAGAAAACAAAGAGTATGGAATATGAATGATGTGAAGACCATGCTTATGGGTCCAGTGCATCCCTAGTAACGGGCGGCATGATCAAAGAGGTGCATCAATACCTCTAACTCCTGTAATATCTTTCCACCTAACTGGAATGGAAAGGCGGGAAGAATACCGTTAGGGTGGAAGGAATGAACATCAAAACTAGTCAACATGTTAGATGACTTGGAAAGAGTCGGGCTTGAGATCTTTCCAATATATGAGGGACATCACACAAGTAACGCAACTAAATATGCTTGCACATTTGATGGTATACTTTGGGTAACCCACGTGGATTTGGAATACCACATGGTAAGTAAAGGGATCTTCACCTCATGTGGCGTCCAAAATTGATGATCAATTTTGAATCACCAGTTCTAAATATCCAAAAGAATATAGTAAGGCATTCCTATGTGAAATACATGTTTGGAGTACCTCCAAAGATGACATCGCACAAGGGGTTTTACACAGGTCCTCAATAATAGAGTATCTCTGGGTGGCTCTAGCATTTGGATTGTGGGTAGAGTTCTTGGGTACTCCTTTCGAAATGCGATGATGTGGTGGATATGGTTTTCAATCTGTAAATTCGTCTCCAGAGAAGGAGGAGGAGATTCTAGACTAAGAATATCTTGTGAAAAGAACTATAATCTTGAGATCGAGTGGCTACAGTAATTCGCATCGACCATATTGATAGAAAAATGGTCTTTGTCTTTTTAGCAGCCAGGTTTGACTCCCACTGTCATTTGATTGTTTTCAGGGAGCTTGAAGGGCCATGTGTTAGTTATGTAAAGGATTTGTTAGAGCGATGGGTGTTATAGATAATAACCTCGTGGGTTCCACAGAAGTTTGAGGCATAAATGGGTAAGGTATCATCTGTACAAAGCTACGAAATTTCACCGTCTCGTTTTCCCTCTCCGGTTTTATTATTTGTCTTCTCATTGTACCATTGTTCTTGGATTTATTATTATTTTTTACGCACCCTTACGATTGTTATGTCCTTTATTCTTACTCTGCCCTATTTGCACAGATTTACCATTTGGGTTGAATTAGAGCTGGCCATGGAATGCACATCCTCCAACTAAGTGGGTTTGGAAGACATAGACGAAGTTGTCCCTCCTGTAGACTAGTTTAGAGACATCTCTTTAAAATGTCTTGTCACTAATTCTATGGATTTTACATTGGCCGGTACCTAAAATGCGATTGGCATGAGATCTAGGATTTTTTCTAGGTTCGTAATTTGACAACATCACGTCAAGAATAATTTTGTATAACATCACACACTGAGCATATATAAGATCTAGCTTCTGGAAACTTTAAAGATAGGCTCTTCCTACGATTGAGCAACCACAGGAAGTAGAAGCATTCTTTGAGACATGAGGTGCAAGACTTGGGAACCATTTAAAATCATTTTTGGGGTATGGGGTCTTAATCAACCTCTTTCATCTATTCCTCCTAGATATGATTTGAGATATGAGTGGATTTATCCTAGCATAAAGTTGACAGTAGTTCTAGGCCAACATCATAATAAACCGACAATTGAAAGTGGTTAAGGAAAACCAATACCATCAGAGTAAAGGTCCCATATTCCCCCTAGGTAGCTCGATATGCCATTTCCTGACTCAATAAGGGGTGCATTGAGAGAATCTCAACCAAATATAATCGTCATTAAGGTAATTTGAAGAGCATGGGTGAAAGGTATTATATTGATCACGGGATGCTCACCATTCATACCCTTCGAATTTTGAAATATCCGAGGTAAGCTTGGTGGGGATGGGGGGTCATGTAGTATCATGACTCATGGGTTCGTTCATCAACTTAAACAAATATGGATATTAGCGTGGCTAGAAAGGAGGCCGAGTTGTGGCATTTTGGCCCAAGCTCCGAGAAAAGTATTAGCGAGGAGGCGCAGCACATGTAGGGTTTGTCGCCTGTAAGCGTTGTCGGAATTGCAAAGACCCTCTCATTGATTCATAACCGAGAAAGAATGTGCTTGAGGAACTGCAACACATATAGGGTTTTGTTAAGCACCATGGCGTTGTCCAGGATTGTAAGACCCTCCTCTAGGTTGATTCATAAAAGGTTGGTTGGGCATCATTCCAGTAGGAATGTTCTTTTGGAGGTTATAAAAACTACCCCTAGCCGAATTGGATACAGGTTGGGATTTGCCCAAAGCATGAAAATGGCCTCCTTTGGGTGGGAATACAAAGGATAGAGGTGGATTCATCATTCCAAATGTATTGGTCAGAATCGACACTGAGGAGGTAGGGGTATAGGACAGAACTTGAGAAGAAGCTTGTCTGCCAGGTTGGTTTCTCCACCCAGAAGCAGGAGGATTAGACCTAGGGTTAAAAGTAGGAATGCCTCCCATATTAGGAGTCGTTTGAGGGATTTGAGAACCACCAAACAAAAATGAGTATAAGGAGGTGTAGTTCCCCCAAGCCCAATGCTAGAATTAAGGCCAGTAGCTCGGATATTGTTCGAAAAATGCGAGGTAAAGTTTGACATACCATAGGAAAAAGGACTAGAGGCCATAGAGATGGACTGAACATTATAGCCTGGTGAGTGACCAAGAGACCCAAAAGGATTCGAGGCAAGATATTAAGCATTCACTATAGGCCGAGCCATAGTAATGATAGGTGCCTCCGACACTACAACCATTGTGGTTGCAAGAGTCGAAGGGGTGCCATTAACTATAGTGGGTGTGGGAGTCAAAGGGCTCCCAGTGTTCTGAAGACTAGGCTCAATACTCATCCTTGTAGAATCACAAGTCTGAAAAGTGGATGTGTGTGTACCACACCTAATAACTCTACACCTTTTAGAAGGAAAAGACTCAAAATTTAGTGGTAACTATAACAAGCGATGGGACCGGCGGGGACGCTGGTCCGACTTCATGATGACTTAATACTCTAAAGATAAAAAATATATCCTAAGGCCAACTAGTAATCAAAGAGCACACCAAAATTCAAATAGCCAATGTGCACACAAACATGGTAAAGTGGTTGAGAGTGGCCTCCCTCCCTAAATAAGGTATGTCTCGCCCAAGAGGATCATGAGACTCCCTGCTAAAGATCGAGGGAACATAATCAGTTATAAGGGCCCTCGTGGGCTTAACAACTAGTCGATCATATCCCCTCAGAGAGGTAATCCTCCATAATGGTTGTGTTTTGTCTGACCCTTATCTGACCCAGGCTACCTGCAGAATAACCCCTTCAAGTAACCTATGTGGCACCTAAGTCAAGCAACTAGTAAACCAATGTATAAATGATGCACATGTGAGCAGTCGTAAGTCACATCCACCATATGGGCAGGTATCAAAGCTCAAAACCTTGAAAGCACCACCTCTCACGGAGGTAATGGAACTAGCAAGATCCACAGATACGAATAGATCCCCATAAATATCTCTAATGCTAATAAGGTATCAGGTGGATATCCCTTCAACCAACCTCATACGACCTCATGATTAACTCCGATGTGCGCAGAGCCTCCTGATATTACCAATTATATAATGGATTTCTCCACTCCCTTTCTCATACACATATGTTGATTTAATTTCCTTCGAGAAGTTTACTCACAATATCCTATTCCAAGGCACTAAATCCCAAGCTAGTTTGTCTAACCTAGGAAATAAAATCGTGACTAATCAATTTAAAATTATAGCATTAATTTTAGTGGTCGTGTTTACTCAAAAAGGTATGGTAGTGAAACTTGTGGTGTTCTGACTCTGCAAGAAAAGTAAATATGAAAATAATGCAAAGTCCTAAATTCAATTTTCAATGAATGATATGCTTCTAATACCAAACACAATTTTCAATTTCAACTCTGCAATTCTAAAGTAAAAATGCAATCTTTAATTACATGCACTAAGCTAATGACAAGGACTCAAAAGACCAAAATGCCAAGAAATGCAAAATGCCTATTTTTTTTTTGTATTTTCAATATAATAAAAATAAAAATGCATGGACTGGAAAAGTTGTTGGATTACTGAGAGGGGGGGTGAGTTAGTAATAGAGCAATTTAATCATTTTTAACCATATAATCCAAGTGTTATATCAATGAATCATTATCATCCAATAACTGCAAAGTAAATAAGAAATGACCCAATGAACAAACATACACATACACAGTACACTAGTGTTTTACGTGGAAACCCAGATCGGGAGAAAACCACAAAATGATTTTTCTTGTATGTCTTGAAGAATTACATTCATTGGAAGCACCAACTTCCTGTTGAAATTACTAAGACAACTGAGAGGGAGGGGTGAATCGGTTGTTATTGTTCTTAAACAATTTTAAGACTTTTAATACATTTTTATTCTTTCTTCAAGTGATCATCAACGTTATACAACATATGAACAATAAACTAATGATCATCAGTCACACATAAGATATAAACAAAGATAGATTTTCATGAGGAAACCCATAAAGGGAGAAAACCTCTTCTTCTTCAAAATGATAGGCAGTATTTTAAGTTATGTATATCATCTATAATTGAGC
>SNQJ01S0050056.1:30174-58330 GCA_010110895.2 Picea sitchensis | reverse complement strand
ATCTGATCAAGATAGTCATGCTTAGTGCTTGATATGCTCATTCTGATACATTTATATGCTAAGTGTTTAAATACTGTAGATTAGTGTGAATGATACGAATCTCTGGTTTATCATCAAAGTTAATAGTGATTTCATATCGAGGGAATGATGGTGCTAAGAGTTGTATTTAGTGTTACAGTCACAGATATGTGTCCCAGCTAAGGTTGTAGACACCTGAGTCTTGCAACCACCCCTGCCTCTACCTCGGGTGAGACTTCATCTGCTTTGTAGGTGTTTCCAAAAGGGTCAGTAGTTAGGGATTTTTAATGTGTTGTTGTAGCATTGAACCTTGGGTCTTCCCCTGTTCCAACAAATGGATTTGTTGTTGGGACCTAAAACTGTGATTGTTGGGAACTGAGGAAGAATGAATCTTTGTGCAAAAATTCAACCTAGGATTGTGAAATCTTTGTGCGTAGATCTATGCTCTAGTGCACAGTATTCTACTTGACTTATTAAGATCTGTGCTAAAATAAAGAAGCCCGATATGAATAAAAGAGGTTGTATCTGAAGGAAAGAAGCAATATATGAAAGCTTGTTCTCTAAGAAAGGTAAAAGTGATAATTTATTATTAAAAGAGGTAAGATCTGCAATCTCTGTGATCTAATAAAGGTAAAGATGGTAAATTTTTTTAGATCTGAACACTTTGTGCTCTGTAGAAGTAAGATAAGTGGAAATTTGTGTCTCTAGAGTATGGATCTAGGTATGTTTAATAAAATTTCTCCTAGTTTGAAAACTAGGGTATTGATAGATTAAAGAAGATTTGATATTAATAGATCTGACAAGAATAGTGAAAGATATGTTATATCTATGCATAGAAAGAATGTTTGGACTAACGAATGGATGCAGGATCCCAGAAAGAATTTATTACAGGTTAGATCCTATGATCCTAGTACGCAGTATAGAAGAGGTTGGGGATCATTTAAAAGAAAGAGAGGATTAACCCTCTGTTATAGTTGTAGAAAACCGGGACATCTTGCTAAAGAATGCTCTGGGGGAAGACCTAGTTGTAATTGTTGCAAAGGCATGGACCATAAAGTGTAGGATTGCCTTAGAATGATTGCTAATCTTGAAGAAATGAATTTGAATCAAGAAAATCCTAAGGTAGCTCCAGAGGCTATAGCAGAACCTGAGGAAGAATCAGAGAAAATATTGCTATAAATGAGAGGAACATTGAATGACTACCGACATGTTAGATTATCAGAGATATTCAAAGGAAAAGAATGCATCAAAGAAAGAATAGGAGACTTCGATGTTTACTGTGTCCTAGATGAAGAAACATAGGTGAATATCATGATAGATAGAACTTGGGAAGCTACCTTCTATGATTCCTTCATTAGGAGGACTAGGGTTATTTAGAGGAAAACTAGTAAATCTGTGTGGAAGTCTCGCTCAGATACCTATGACCATCAATGGAAATTCGATAGAGGAAGACGTTGAGATTATTAAATTTGTTGAAGACCATGCCACGTTTACCATGTTAATAGGAAAACCTTGGATTGACAGAGATCAAGCCAGACAAAAGAAAGAAGAAGAAGTCTTGGAGTAGAAGAAATAGGAGTTAAAATATTTCATGACCAGGAGGATCGCACACTTGATCGAAGAATAGGAGAACAGATCGAATCTATTTAACACTAGAAACCCAGATGTCGAAGCTGCAAGAACATTAGAAGACTCACAAGAGACTGAAGTACCTATCTCGGATAAATAATAGGTGTCACTCCTGAGTCCTAGGAGAGAATCTAAACATCGCAAAGTAACTAAAACCATAGAAGATAAGAATCAGAATGGAAAATGAACTACCGAGACGAAGCTCACTAGAAAGTAGGACAGGAAGAAAAGTAAGAAGAGAGATAAGTTGCAGAAGGTTCCAGAAGGAACTTTACAGACAAAAAAATTGCAGAATTGGAGCTTCGTCGGGATATCAGAATAGTGACACATGGCACTTTGCCATGGTGAAGAAATATAGGCATTGGGGATATTATAACCATTCGATCGACACTCTGAATGGGCAGAAAGTAAATAAAGGTCCATCATCAGATCGTTAGACTGTGCCATAATGGATCGAACAAGAGTTAATGGAAGCTCATAACCGTTGCAAGCGAACCATTGTTGAGTTGCCTACTTATTCCATCACGCCATGCACGAAGAAGACTTTTGCTAACTGAGAATTTGAAGCCTACAGACTAAGAGAATTGTACACAGTGATCATTGCACTATTTTTGTTTGTTCTAGTGTCGTATCTAAGATCATCGTGACCCTGATAATTTTAATCCCGAGCACATATGTCTGACAAGCTTACCACAGTTGAAGAATCAATAACGAAAGTTCTCCTTGACTTAATGACTGAAAGATTCATGTCGGAGAGAGGAGTGTCTACAGGTGTACAAGCATCTTCGACGAGAGGACTTCCGACCTCTCCATCCACTATTCAAGCCGATCCATCTCGGCCAATAGATGAAAAGATAACTAAGCATAGCGATGATCTCGCAAATTCTAAGTTAATCCTGAGTATATTACCCACCTATATACCCCCTCTAAGTGGTGCAATAAATCGTGACAATGTGCCCAGATAATTTGAGTACACTTTGGTCACTGCGTACCTCCCGAAAGGGATACACGTAGTGTGTTCAGACCAATATAAGATCGCAGCGTTGAATTTTAGCGATTTCAACCTTAGAGAGATGAGGGTGTACAACATGCTCGCCCCACACAAGTATTTGACCAGAACCAAGGGAAAGAACTCGAAGATCGTCCCCCAGTCATGGACCATGAACCTCAAGTAGTCCACACTACTCAATGTCATGAAGATTCCTCACTTTGGTAGGCACCAAGAAGTGGACGCATGTGTCAAGTTTTTGTTGTCCTGCTACCATGGTGGATATTTGTGGTTGAACCGCCACATCACAGTGGATCTGACATTGATTAATTGGATCACAGGGCTAAGCATGCAAGGCCCTCACCCATAGGATTTCTATCCCAAGAAAACCATGGACCGCTCTCTTACGTAGAAGATTAAAGACACCTACGAAGATGTTGAGAAAGGAATGCGAGGCTACAAGGTATCCTATATGCAGAGCAGTGCAGTACACCTAACCTATCAATCAATCGTAGGAAAGTTAGTTTTCAAGAACTGACCCACCCAAATGAGTGGATTTGTAGTCGACCTCACAGGAAAGTGCATAGAGGGCCTACAAATGAATTGGGCAAAGTACCTTGTAAACTAGCTGGAACTGGACTGGAGGGAAGCGCAGGACCAAGGATATGAGTTCCACTTTAGCTAGCTTCTCATATTGATCACTTTTATTACATGGGATATTTTGGAAGGTGAAACCTTCCCGGACATAAAGCCCTTTGAACCTCTAGCCATGAAGTTCAATACACTGTGGTACTCTAGTGACATGAACAAGAAATGGAAATCAAATGCCATCTTCCACACTTATTATAAACAGCTAAAGACAAACATCCAGTATTATCCTCATATAACCGCAAACACTCTCCACAAGTTCAGGCCCTTGATGAAATTCAATGCAAACCGCCATTTCATATATATCACAGTGTGTGCTAATGAGCATAAACAACAACTGTAGTCATACTACAAGCTGACAGAGGAAGAATTAGAGGAGATAACTAAGGAATGGTCGGTGGACCTCCTCATCCCAGCAGACCCCATGGAGATATCTGATATTGACAGTCCAGAAGCAGCGCACGATACACCTGGACCGAGCAAGACCAAGAAAAATGAAGAAGCTCAAGATGTAAGCAGTACCTCTGTGAAGACTGCTTCTATCTCACCTGATCAAGGATGTGATGGTGGATAGATACATGGAGAAGAAGTTGAACTGAATAAAGGCAAGGTTACACCAGCTAGAGACGAGGAGGACCCCTGGAAGAAAGGGAAGGTTTCCCCTCCGAAACCTTCTTCAAGGAAGAAATCAAAAGAAACCAGGACCAAATTTGAGACCACCCTCACCTCAGACGACTTCAAATTCATCGTCGCAGCACTGAACAATGATTTGTTGGAGATAGAAAAGAAGAAATAAGCTAAGTAGTAGGAGGTGTTCAATCAGATCAAGGTTGAACTTCAAGGAGTGCAACAGACACTACAGTCTAGTCGCGTAGTTTTCACTGCACCTCTGCCATCAGAAACACCAAAACTAGTAGATGAGCCCGCTCAACTCCAACGGATCGTTGATACAGTTGAAGCTCACCTTCGACGAGAAAACGAGGAGACAGTGCAAGCCACCCAATATTTAGCACAAGTACAAGGATTCCTTGAAGAGAAATGCAGTACTACAGAATGGGAGAAGCTTGCTCTCCAAGTAAAGTCCGATGAAAAAAAAACCTAGTTGCATAAAGAAAAGGAATAGTTGTTCGCAGAGCAACTCGAAGTTAAGGAAATGGTCGATAGATCATTTCTCTCTATGACAGTTGTCTAAGTAAAGGCTGAAGAGAGAGTTCCATAGCAGGTGGCAGAACTCGAAGAAGTGATCCAACAACTCCAGCAGCGCATCGCAGATCTAGAATTATGAATTGTACCTGAGACCCCATAGGATGTAAGGGACCAGTGAGAAGCAACTGCCCGCAATGCAGTTGACAGATTAAAATCTCTTGCATTGGAATGCAATAAACTGAGTAACCGCAGCACCCAAACATATTAAAAACTCACTAAGAACTCAGAGTTATAGACACTGGAGGTGCAGCTCCAGGAAACGAAGCAGCAAACATATACACTACAGGCGCAGTTGAAGGCCTTGTCGGCTATAGAAAGAATGAAGAGGTCTCAAGAACAATGCACAGCTTAGCAACAGATCCATATGCTTCAAAGAAAAGTGATGGAAGTCACTCAATGGATTCAACCTGTGCAAGATAAGGCATGCCAGTTGTTTACAGAGGTAGAGAGCTGAGGAGAAGATTTAGAACAGGTTGTCACCATAGCAAAAAAATGACTAGAAGGGCCAGTGAATGACACAGTAATCTAGGAGCTCATCAAACAAGAGGCCACAACAAAGAAGCAAGTCAAAGCAACTCAAGCCAATATCGAGGAATTCAAGGTAGAATTTCTCAAACCAGAGTGACTCGGGACAAGTCACATGTGAGTGTTGGGGGCATGTTGGCCTATGACTAAGTTTTGGGAGTTTCTTGGTCATGTTGACCTATTTTGGGACTTCGACGGCCTATCGAAGGAGGAGCACAAGATGAAGTGAAGATCACGGTATCTCGACCCCCTTTTGGGCCCCTTTTTGGGTTTTTGGGAATATGTAACGGGAATGGGATGTCGACCCATGGGTTTACCCATGTGAAGGCCTATTTTGTAATATGTATATATATATATATAGATGTCTAGGACATATAGAGGAGTAGAATAATAGCGCATCTATGTGATGTGAATGTATGCTAAGTACAAGTAGAGTCTGTAAGTGATTTTTGCATGACTGTAAGATACTTGCAGAGCTAAGTGCAGGTCCTTGTAGCAGATTGTGGAGGGCTTAATGTTGTAATGCAAGGACTAAGGATCTAGAAAGCTGCGGAGATCTTCTGTCCTATGCAGAGTAAGGGTTTTGAAGGCTTTGTTCTTGTAATTGATTGACTAAAGACAATAAATAAGAAGAGTTGGTGGACATAGCCCTAGGGTGGGGGTGAACCAAGTAAACACTGTGTTAAGTTATTTTTGTTTTCTCTTGATGTGTTCACATGTTATTTTCTAAGTGATTTGATATGTTTAGATAGATCTACTTCTTCTTTGTGCTTATGATATGTGAGAATATTAGATCTGATCAAGGTAGTCATGCTTAGTGCTTGATATGATCATTCTAATACATTTATATGCTAAGTGCTTAAATACTATAGATTAGTGTGAATTTTACGAAGCTTTGTTTTATCAGCGAAGTGGATAGTGATTGCATATCGAGGGACTGATGGTGATAAGAGTTGTATTTAGTGTTATAATCACATATCTGTGTCCCATCTAAGGTTTCAAACACCTGAGTCTTGCAACCACCACTGCATCTACCTTGGGTGAGACTTCATCTTCTTTGCAGGTGTTACCGAAAGGGCCGGTAGTTAGGGCTTTGTTGGTGCGTTGTTGTAGCATTGAACCCTGGGTCTGCCCCTGTGCCAATAGTGGGTGCGACTCTTTTGGCATCTCGTAAATGCCATAGTTTGTTACCATGACACACATCCGACGCCACATGTGTAGATGTCATGGATATTGTAGTATCGGTTGTATATGTGTGTTGAGGGTATGAGCCCCATTTTTGTACTATAAACACCATATTTTTTGAAATATATATGAAACAAGGATCTTCGACTTTACTTATATTTTACAATGCGTACATTGATGAGATGTTTTTCTTTTATTTATTTATGTGAAAAATGACAATCTAAAATGAAATTATCATAAGCATCAGATACATGATTATAACTCCTAGGAATATGATAATAAGTAATAAAAACAAATTGTCGTTCTAAAATACATACTCGTAGGAATCATCAGAGTAAAGTAGGATCACGCATGAGGTAATTTTCGTTCAACTGACATACTACTAACTGGGAATCCAAGCAAACCTCTAAAGAGCGAATACCATGTGAGATAGCATCACGCAAAATTTCTATAATGACACTATATTCGGCCACATTATTTGTGGATGGCCCTAGGCATACGCCTCCTGAAGACACCAGTAAACCCTCGACTGAGTAAACCACCCAAGCAGCATAAGACAAGTTTCATGTATGACAATTGGCTTCGTCTGCGAATCCTAGCTAGACCGAAGACTCTGCTGACATATGCCAACCAAGGGAAAAATCGATAAGCAGGTTGAAGACAAAAATAAAGGGAAAAGATATATACACTAAAATACATTAGTATACAAATATTTCCTCCCAAGATTGGGGCTCAATTGTAATATATTTTCAAGTAGATCCCATTCCTTGGCTCGGCCAATATATTCCCTTCATAATCTTCTAACTCATAGGATCCCTTTTATAAAACATGTTGTACGATATAAAGACCATGCCACATGGGTTTAAACTTGTTCCCCCAGTGGTTCTTTGGCTTGATCATACAAGAGGACCAAGTCACCCTCAACATACAACCAAGGACAGACAAACTTATCTTACTGGACCTTGACACGTCTTTTTTTTTCCTTGATAGTAGTAGAGGCATCTCGACGTTGCTTGTCCAGACTCTCTAGGTGTACAAGGTGTCGCTCGAGATCGGAAGTGTCATGTAGGAGCGCGACTGCCAACTTAAGAGAAGGGACTTCGCATTCAATAGGTAATATCGATTCCACACTGTGTACTAACTGGAAATGGGAAAATCCGGTGGCAGTCTTGACCGAGGTTCGGTATGCCCAAAGTGTGGGATATAGCATAATGTGTCAGTCAGACTTACTTTGGCTGACAGTTTTTTCCAAAATGGTCTTGAGAGAATTGTTGACGACCTCTACTTGTCCATTTTCCTCGAGGTAATAAGGAGAAGAATGACCATGTTTAAACCCCATCTTAGATGCTATCTCTTCCATCATTTCGCTCTGAAAGTGACTACCATGATCAGTGACAATCTCACTCGGGATACCGAACCAGGTGATGATTTGATTGAATACAAATAAGGAAGCATTCTTCCCATCGCATTTAACTGTAGGCATGGGCTTGACCCACTTAGTAAATTATTCGATGGCCATGATAATGTTTTGATGCCCCACAACTGAATTTGGGTTGCAATCCACGAACTCCACCCCCCACTTGTTGAAGGGACCGATGGTAATGACTGGGTGAAGAGGGGATCGATGTGAGTGCATTTTCTGAGTGAACACCTGGTAGGGGTGACACTTCTTAACTGCTTCAATACAATCTTTAAAGATAGTAGGCCAGAAATAACCAGCTCGCAAAATTGTTTGGGTTGTCGCAAGCCCGGATAGATGAACACCACAAGCCCCACTGTGGAAATCATTTAGGAATGACTCATCTTCTCCATGAGTTAAACAATGACAAAATATATTGTCTATTCCTTAGTGATACAAAGTTTCACTGACGATAGTATAATTCTTCACTTGGTATCTTACACGTTGTCGGTCATCTCGTGAGAGATGTTGAGGGAACTTCAAAGTTTGAATATAGAGAACAATTTCTCCATACCAGGGGTCAGACGAAGAGACAAGAAAAATGTTTTCGTCCGCAAACGAATCAACATAGATAAAATCCTCATCTAATCATGGAAAGTCGGATATTAACTCTGCGAAGACTAGTGATTTCTTGTATTTCACAGAAGTAAAATCGAGATCAAACTCTTGTAACATGACAATCTATTTATTATATTTCCCCCCTATGATATGCCTGGTAAGGACGTATTGAAATGGATTGACATCGACAACCACAGTAGTCTTTCAATGTAATATATAATGACGCAAATGTTGGACTGCGTGAATGACAGCCAAAGCCATATCTTCAATGTGAGAATAATTAATCTCAGGACCAACTAAGTTTCGACTAATATAGTAGGTGATGTGCTCGTGGAGCTCATCATCCTTATGAACCAAAACAATACCAATCGTCTCCTCGAACATAGTGATATAAATCAATTAATCCCTATTGTAGTCATGAGGCTTCAGTAGAGGCACCAATACCAGGGATTTCTTCAAAGAATCAAAGGACTCCTGGGCTTGCTCATCCCAAATAAAAGGGGTGCCCTTATTCAAATGACGCATGAAACCCTTAGTGATATTGGCATAATTTACTATAAACCAACATAGAAATTTACTTTCCCCTATAAACCTTGAATTTTTCTAATCATGCATGGGGGAGGCAATCGAGGTATTCCCTCAACCATTAGTGGATCTACCGTGTTCCTGGTCTCAGAAACTAGAAATCCCAAAAGACGACCAAACCTAACACAAAAGATGCACTTGTGAGGGTTCAACCAGATTCTGTAGTAACAAAATATTTCAAAAACAAGCCGAAGGTGCGTAGCGTGATCTGCTCTCTTGCGATATTGAGGAGCAATATCATCAAGGTAACCTTAGAATATGTGTTTTAGATCGTGAAAAGTGAAGTTCATGGCACGTTGAAAGGTTTCTCTTGCATTTTTAAGGCCTTAAAAATTCCAGAGAAACCTTTCAAATTAAATGTCATCTTGTGTTGATCCTCAGGTTTGATTTGAATTTGGTTATACCCTGAAAATCCATCAATAAAATAAAATACTTCTCTTCCCACACACTCGTCGAGAATCTGATCGATGAAAGGTGTCAGGAAGTTGTCTTTAGGATAGGCCTTATTTAGGTCATGAAAGTCCATACATACAAGTATAGTTCCTTGCTTCTTATTCACAGGAATGATATTGGATACCCATTCAGTCAAGGGAACTTGGTAGATGAAGCTAGAATTAAGTAGCTTCTCCACCTCTTCCTTAATAGCAGGGGCCTTCCGGGGATTGAAAACTCTAAGATTTTGTCGAATAGGTTTATCATCTAGAAAATTTCTAATCTGATGGTCAACAATATGAGGGTCGATTCCTGGCATCTCTTCATATGACTAAGAAAATACATCTCGGAATTCCTTGAAGAGTTCAGTGTAGATAAGGATTTCTTCTAGCGAACAATCTGCACCGATATTTATGTTTTCAACCTTGCCAGGGGTACGATAGATATCGATCGTGATGGTAGGAGAAATACTCACCATATTTCCTTCAGCATAAATTTCATGTGTATCAAGTGGAACTACAGTGTGACCTACTATCTCACTCAAAGTAGATCAAAAGTCATCATGTTCGATTCTTTCAAGCTCTGGGAGAAAATAAGAGCAGTGGTGCATATCATCCCAAGGTTTGTCGAAATCATTCATGGCTTCGATGATAGATTCATCCGAAGGAAAAGTCTCATAGAGGTAGTTTTATGAACAAGACAACAAAGTGGCCCACACGGGCGTAAGAATGAGATCCTCCTCGTCCGTCAGCGAGGTAATGGGATCGGGATCAGTGGAAGAGTCAAGAACAACTTCATACACAATCTCCATTGTTGATAGTGGGATGGCCATTCCAGCATGCAACTGACCTTCACAAGACGAAGTCGGGGAAGGTAGGGTCCATGAATCACTAAAATAGGAAGTGCAAAAAGGAATGGACCTCCCTATTGAAACAGGCCTACTGGACATGGCGTAAACGTGGTGACTTGGTGTCATTAAGTTGAAAGTACCCATAAGGGAAGAATACATTCTTACACCGATATTCTTAGTTGTTGGCTGAGAATTTTCGATCATAGGGATCGACGGTCCAATAGATTCATTAGGACTACAGTACGCAAAGGATAACTGGTCGATCGTCATGATCTTCCCTTCATGAGGAAAACAAAGAGTATGGAATATGGACGATACAATGAAGACCATAGCATAGGTCCAATTGCATCCTAGTAACAGGCTATAATCAAGAGGTGCATCAACTACCTCTAACTCCACCTTTAATATCTTCCCACCTAACTGGAATGGAAAGGCGGGAAGAATACCGTTAGGGTGGAAGGAATGAACATCAAAACTAGTCAACATGTTCGATGACTTGGAAAGAGTCGGAGAACTGAGATCTTTCCAATATATGAGGGACATCACACAAGTAGCAGCACCTTCATCAACAACTGCACATTTGATGGTATACTTTGAGTAATCCATGTGGATTTGGAAAACCACATGGTAAGGCAAGAGAGTCTTCACATCTGTGACGTCAAAATTGATCAATTTTGAGCCACTGGGTTCTAAATATCCTAAAGAATATAGTAAGGCATTCCTATGTGAAAGACACATCTAGAGTACCTCCAAAGCTAACATCGCACAAGGGGTTTGACCCAGGTCCTCAATAATAGAGTATCTCTGGGTGGCTCTAGCATTTGGATTGTGGGTAGAGTGCTTGAGTACTCCTTTCAAAATACGAGGTGGTGGATCTGGTTTTTGAATCTATAAAGTCATCTTCAGAGAAGGAGGAGGAGATTCTAGACTAAGAATATCTTGTGAAGAGCTATAATCTCGAGATCGAGTGGCTACATTAAATTTCGCATCGACCATATTGATAGAAAAATGGTCTTTGTCTTGCAACGACGGGGTTTGACTCCCACCTGTCACATTTTCGGTGTTTGAGGAGCTTGAGGCCATGTGTTGGTTATGTGTAAAAGGATTTGTTAGAACGATAGGTGTTATAGATAATAGCCTCGTAGGTTCCACAAGTTTGAGGCATAAATAGGTAAGGTGATCATCTGTACAAAGCTTACAGGGAAATTTCACCTTACGTCTTTCTCGTTTTCCCTCTCCGGTTTTATTATTTGTCTTCTCATTATTACCATTGTTCTTGGATTTATTATTATTTTTCCCACCCTTATGATTGTTACGTCCTTTGTTCTTATTCCTGCCTGTTTTCTAGTTACCATTTGGGTTGGTCGACTATTGCATGGAATGCACATCCTCCAACTAAGTGGGTTTGGAAGACATAGACGAAGTTGTCCCTCCTGCAGACTAGTTTAGAGACATCTCTTTAAAATGTCTTGTCACTAATTCTATGGATTTTACATTGGCGGTACCTAAAATGCGATTGGCATGAGATCTAGGATTTTTTCTAGGTTCGTAAGTTGACCGCGGTGCATCCGAAAGAATGTGGTATAACATCCAATGTCTTTGGATTTATTATTATTTTTCTAATCTCTACGATTGTTAGTGTCCTTTATTTCAAAATTCCTGCTCAGCCGCCAGCTACTGGGCTTAATTAAATAGCCGCAAGCATGTCTCCACCTAAAGTGTTTCAAGCAGCAGGACAAAGCTTGACAGCCCAATTCTTATGATCATGTTCTAAAATACATTGGCATGAGATCTAGGATTTTTTCTAGGTTCAGAAGTTGGATCATGTGCATCCAAAGAATGGTATAACATCCAATACCGAGCATTTATCGATCTAGCTTCTAGGTTTTAAAGATAGGCTCTTTCCTCGCAACTCGAAGTAGAAACATTCTTTGAGACATGAGGGTGCAAAGACTTAAGGAACCATTTTAAAATCATTTTGGGTATAAATCTTAATCAACCCTTTCATCTATTCCCCTCCTAGATATGATTTGAGATATGAGTGGCAATGTCCTAGCGTAAAGTCGACATAAGTTTTAGGCCAACATCATAATAAACCGACAATTGAAAGTGGTTAAGAAAAACCAACACCAACTAAATAAAAGTCCCATATTCCCCCCTAGGTAGCTCTATATAACATTTCACAACAAACCCAATAAGGGTGCATTGGAGAAAATATCAACCCCAACAGAATCGCCATTAAGGTAATTTGAAGAGCACCATAGGTGAAAGGTATTAATGTGATCGGTCAGGATGCTCAACATTCTTACCTCGAACTTTGGAATGTCCTGAAGGAAGCTTAGCAGGGGATGGGGCCAAGTGTAGCATTTCCACATCATGGGTCTGCTCATCAACTTAAACAAGTCCGATATTGCTGCGGCTAGAAAAGGGAGACGGGATTGTGGCATTTGGCCCCAAGCTCCCAAGAAAGAATGTTGTTGGGGAACCTAAACAATACATAGGGTTATGGTAAGCACCATGGTCTTGTCCCAGATTGTAAGACCCTCCTCTAGGTTGATTCATAAAAGGTTAGTTGGGCATCATTCCAGTAGGAATGTTCTTTTGGAGGTTATAAAAAACTACCCCCAATCGAATTAGATACGGGCTGGGGACGGTCTAAAGCATGAAAATGGCCTCCTTTGGGTGGGAATACAAAGGATAGAGGTGGATTCATCATTCCAAAATTACACCGCATCTATTAATCAGGAGGTGAGGGTATAGGACGAGACTTGAGAAGAAGCTTGTCTGCCATGTTGGTTGCTCCACCCAGAAGAACATGGTTAGACCCGGGGTTAAAACAGGGAATGCCTCCCATATTAGGAGTCGCTTGAGGGATTTGAGAACCACCAAACAAAAATGAGTATAAGGAGGTGTAGTTCCCCTGATTCCAATGCTAGAATTAAGCGTCAAAGAGTTCTCGGATATTGTTCAAAAATGCAGGTAGAATTTGGCATACCATATGGAAAAGGACTAGAGGCCATAGAGATGGACTGAACATTATAGCCCTGTGAGTGACCAAGAGACCCAAAAGGATTCGAGGCAAGATATTAAGCATTCACTATAGTCGAAGCCATAATGATAGGTGCCTCCGGCTAATTGCCAAACCATTGTGGTTGCAGAGTCGAAGGGGTGCCATTAACTATAGTGGGTGTGGGAGTCAAAGGGCTCCTGTTCAAGACTAGGCTCAATACTCATCCTTGTAGAATCACAAGTCCAAAGTGGATGTGTGTACCACACCTAATAAATCTCTACACCTTTTAGAAGGAAGACTCAAAATTTAGTGGTAAATTATATCAGTTTATGGGACCTGCGAGGAAGCTGGTCCGACTTCATGATGACTTAATACTCTAAAGATAAAAAATATATCCTAAGGCCCATTAGTAATCAAAGAGCACACCAAAATTCAAATAGCCAATGTGCACACAAACATGGTAAAGTGCTGAGAGTGGCCTCCCTCCCTAAATAAAGTATGTATCATCCAAGAGGGACATGAGACTCCCTTCAAAATATTGGAGGTATCAATTTTTTTTTATAAGGGCCCTCGTGGGCTTCAAAACCAATCGATCATATCCCTCCTGAGAGGTAATCCTCCATAATGGTTGTGTGTTTTTGTCTCGAATTTATCCTAATCTGTGCTACTCCTAATAATCCCTTCAAGTAACCTATGTGGCACCTAAGTCAAGCAACTAGTAAACCAATGTATAAATGATGCACATGTGAGCGCCGTAGTCACATCCACCATATGTATGTGTATCAAAAGCTCAAAACTCCTTGAAAGCACCACCTCTCACTCGAGGTAATGGAACTAGCAAGATCCACAGATACCTAATAGATCCCCATAAATATCTCTAATGCTAATAAGGTATCAGGTGGATATCCCTTCAACCAACTCATCCCTATATGTCACTTCCGATAAAGCGCAGAGCCTCCCGATGACACTAATTATATAATGGATTTCTCCACCTTTCTCATACACATATGTTGATTTAATTTCCTTCGAGAAGTTTACTCACAATATCCTAGTTCCAAGGCACTAAATCCCAAGCTAGTTTGTTCAACTTAGAAATAAAATCGCGGACTGAATCAATTTTAAAATTATAGCATTAATTTTAGTGGTCGTTCTTACTCAAAAAGGTATGGTAGTGAAACTTGTGGTGTTCGACCGCAAGAAAGTAAATATGAAAATAATGCAAAGTCCTAAATTCAATTTTCAATGAATGATATGCTTCTAATACCAAACACAATTTTCAATTTCAACTCTACTCCTAGCAAAAATGCAATCTTTTCATTACATGCACTAAGCTAATGACAAGGACTCAAAAGACCAAAATGCTAAGAAATGCAAATGCTCTATTATTTTTTTTTTTTGTATTTTCAATATAATAAAAAATAAAAATGCATGGACCGAAAAGTTGTTGGATTACTGAGGGGGGTGAGTTAGTAATAGAGAAATTTAATCATTTTTAACCATATAATCCAAGTGTTATATCAATGAATCATTATCATCCAATAATCGCAGTAAATAAGAAATGACCCAATGAACAAACATTAATATTACACAAAGAGTAATTAGTGTTTTTACGTGGAAATTCGTGACGGAGAAAACTACAAATGATTTTTCTTTGTATGTCTTGAAGAATTATTATTCATTGAAGCAATCACTGCTGAAATTACTAAGACAACTGAGAGGGAGGTGAATCGGTTGTTATTGTTCTTAAACAATTTTAAGACTTTTAATACATTTTTATTCTTTCTTCAAGTGATCATCAACGCTATACAACATATGAACAATAAACTAATGATCATCACACACATAAGATATAAACAAAGACAACATTTTCATGAGGAAACCCATAAAGGAGAAAACCTTTTCTTCTTCAAAATGATAGATAGTCTTTTGGGTTATGTACATCATCTATAATTGAGAACCAACTCAATGTGAGGCTCCAACCTCTATTTTGCAGTCGCACTTCTATCGAGAGCACCAAATCTTTTGTTTTCTAGCACCCACTAGGAAGGAAGCACCAACTCCCCTCGTTTTCTTTAGCACCAACTAGAAGGAAGTACTAAATCCCTAGTTTATCTAGCATAAACTAGAAGGGACTATTAACTCCCTCAGGTTCAAGCAACAATCACTGAACCTTAAGGGAGGGCCATCATTGTCCTCCTAGCATCCTCCTCTTTCAAATTCTTGTTTATGGGATTATTTTCTAACAAACCTATTATAGTGCGATATAATGTTCAACAATGGCTTACCGTGATTCAATAATGTTTCTAGCAAGATTTCGGCCGCTCGTCAGCTTTACTATCATATCCCGCGATGCATACCTTCTGCACTTTCTGCTCCTTCTATATTTTGTACTCTGTGCACCATTCCTCCTCAATGCACCTTTTTTCTTTTTGTGCATTTCAACCGCCGCACTCCACCTCCTTTACACCTCCATCACTGGCCAATAGCAACAACAACATCATCTCTTCTCTCTACCATGTACTTATAGATTTTGTGCATCTTGTGCATGCAATGTGCACAATACCTATGCATACTAACACCATGCCGATCTCCTCCACATATTGAGTGCTCAGTCTGATCATCATCATGACTTTTCAAATTTTCCGTGGTTCCCACCACACGCCCAAAGATCACCGGTGTTTTGGTCGAGATACCACCTCTCCGTAGTTTAGACTTTGTCTTCTTCCGCATAGTCGAAATTTTTATCCTTTTTGTCAGCTTATGAGATCCAACCCTCATCTGTCATTAATTTCCTCCACCTAATCGCCTCTTCATTCCACCGGCGATTCCTTGTAACTCTTCTACCTCGAAATCAATGTAAGTCTGTATCCTCTCGCAGGTCCATCACCGGTTTCTAGCAGCTACATCATAGGGGATCAACACTCAGTTCCGCATCATGCCCATGCTCCACCTCCATCGTTGGATTTAATAGTGAAGGGTATTGTCATTATTTACCCATTTCACACTTTCACAATTCATAGATTCTTCGATGAGATCTTTGAGTCTCCATGTCATGAGCTTCAAAAAGGAGCTATTTCCGCTTCTAGCTCTCCTCATGTGACCACAAGCTGTGACCACCTGCTGGCTATCGACAATTCACCTTTTTTGCATTTCTAAGATTCGGTGAGGATCTCATCGTTCACACTCCCCAGATATCCCCAGTTCCAACGGAGCTTCCATCTCATAGGTCCTTTTCCTCCATGTGGACTAACACGGGAGACCATAGGCTACGCCAATGTTGCCAGGAACTCTGGGCGATCTTCATTGACCCACCAATGGTCCACGATCTTGATGAGTTAACGGTCTAGATATTTTCACAATCTCGTGACCTTATTGTTCGATGGAGGCTCGCCACCTGCGTCGTGATAGGAAAGTCTTCCGGCATGGAGCCCGGATCGACGTCCACGCTCTTGCGGTGAATTGATCTGCTTCCAGATCTTATCAGCACCCGTGCATTCATGCATTCCCGTGATGGTTCTGCTACTCCAAGTCGCTGACAGGAAAAGCCCGGTGATGAAGCTTTATCGTAATCCATCCACGCTCTTCTGGTGTGAATTCGACGTCAAGATGTTTTATGATCTTACTTAAGTTTGAACTCTTCCTTTGGATTTCCAATCAGAAACTCAAATCGAGGCCCTTTGTGGTGCTCTTATATTTTTCCATGAGTCCTCTTGAGCTAACGGTCCACGATTTTCCTTTCTGATGTGGACCGCTATATTCTTCCACCGGATCTCGATGGCCCGTGATCACCTCTTTGATCCAACAACGATCATTTCAGATATCGATTTCAAGATGTATTACATCATTTGTTTTCCAATTTCAGCATTCTCCACTTATGATGAAGGGTCACAAGCCTTCAAGTCCTGATCTACAAAACTCCTAAATGGAGTCGCACTATATTTCGGTATTTCTAAAAGATTTCTCCTCTTTCATGCTCTTTTTAATGAACATGTGGTTCTCTCTGATTCATGATCATTTAATTCCTTACGCTTTATCTTTATCGCTTCTAAGATCTCACCCTCCTCTTCTTCGTATTTTTGTCCATAAACAGATCTCAATTTTATATCATCAGGATTCTTAAAAATATCCAACGCTCATTGTTGTTGTTCTCTATTATCACTGCTATTAATTCTATGTTGATCTTTGCCATCGTTGTTCTTTTCATCACTGATCTTTGCCATCCTGCAATCAGAACCTTCCAACACTTTGTTTAAAGTTGTAACTAGAAGGGAAGTCTTTAACCCCTAGATTCTCAAGCAAGCAACTCCTCGAGGGAAGCTTTCCCAACTCCTCACTGGCTACAACCCGTTATGTTCTCTGACTACAAACGAAGGTGGCTACAACCACTCTACCCTTTCCCCGCCAAGCTCTACCACCATGAAGTGAAGTAGAATGTGATGGAAACTTCACTTTCATCCTTTCAATGCGGAGATATACCATTTTAAACATATATCAATAAATCTAAACCATACATCAACCTATACCTCAACCGTAATCAACCTAGACTATAAACAAGTGCATCAACCATGCACCAACATGTACCAAATAACATGTAATCAACCCTACTTATAAAAGTGCATCCAAACATGTGCTGAACTGGTGTGTCAACTACTCATCAACTATGACTCATCACTATGTACCAACACACCATACACCTCATGTATGTGCCAACTCATCAACTACTTGTCTCAAATCCATGTACTCAACATGTACCTCTTTTGGTTGAGGTACATGTCAAGTACATGTACCTCAACCAAAATCTGATTTGTAGCTCTATAGTAGACCTGGTGTATAAGGATCACATTCCTCAAAACCTTCCTTAATTTCAACAACAAGAGACTAGCATTTTCATCAAACTTTCTTTAGTCTCAATGCCTAGTTTTGATTAGTCAACAACCCTAACTCTGAAGTAATCATAACTTTGTACTCAGAATGTATAAATATTCAAAACTGATACACAATTTTCCTGTGGTGTTTTATGTAATTTCTCCATGTGTCACTACTTGAACCTCTCTTAAAAAGGAGTTATAGAAAAATGGCAAACCTTGTTTTCGAATTTTGTCTTTATTCTAGAGAGCATACTTGTAGAGCATTCCCCACATTGAATATTTGTTGAATTTATCTGAAAATATTAAGACAGAATAATACATATTGTACCCTAACCAACACATTTTCTTTCACTAAATTTGGATCTATTATGAAGAATCTATGATATTTTTAGCCTAAACACTTGTTTTTGACTAGTTTGTGGACTAGCCACAAACCCTATCACGTAGTGTAAATCCAAAAATATAATAACCCAAAAGCTGAATATTTTAATACCATACTTTGGATATGGTTTCACAATGGAATAGGAAATTTCATGGTATGAATCATTATAGGAAAAAAAAATTGAGCCGGAAATGCAGGAGATGACCTATAAATAACATACCTAGAGCACCATCAAAAGAATTTATCCTTCCTTGCATTTCTCGGTCTTCTTTTCTTTCACCTTCCCTCATAATTTTGATTTATATATCTTTATTACCCTAAACACCTATATATATTCATTCTCAAGTGATTAAATGAGATCCTTGCTTCTTATTTATACTCCAAGTAGCTTCCTCAATGATTTGATGAGCCTGACTGGATGGATGAGGATGGAGTGGATGGAGGATGGAATGATGGATGGACGGGAGGAATGGAATGGATGGAATGGAATGGATGGAATGGATGGATGGATGGAGGAAGGAGCCGAGGAGGAATGGACAGGAAGGATGGACGGAGGAGGATGGAATGGATGGAATGGATGGAATGGTAAGGAATGGAGGAGGATGGATGGACGGACGGAATGGATGGAATGGATGGAATGGATGGAATGGATGGAATGGATGGAATGGATGGAAAGGAGGATGGAATGGACCGGATGGAATGGACAATGATGGATGGATGAGGAATGATGGATGGAGGATGGACGGAGGAAGGATGGATGGATGGATGGATGGAATGGATGGAGGAGGAATGGATGGAGGAGGACTGGACGGAATGGAATGGACGGACATGGATGGAAGGATGGAAGGATGGACGGAGATGGAAGGAAGGATGGATGGATGGAATGGAATGGATGGAGCCGGAATGGAATAACTCTCAAAGTTGTGCCATCGCTCCTCAAGTGTTAGCTCTGCACTCAAAGCCAGGTCCAAAAATTATTACAAACATAAACCAAAAAAATATATTTTGATACCCAGGAGTTGAATATATTCTAAAGTTGAGGTGTTTCATAACTCTCTTCTTCTTGAGGCCTATATTTCTGTTGTTATGAAACTGAATATTCTTGGTGGAGGAGTGTCTCTGTATTCTTCCTTGTATATTTTCCTATCCTCTTTGATTGAGCCAATACCTTTTTTGGATTTGTTTCTTGCTCTGTTTTGGGAGCTTGATCACTTTTCTATCTGACAGGGTCCAAAGTCCTGACTTGTCAAGATGAGATTTTTGACTTGATAAATGTCATCCAAAACTTTGAGCTATTCTTCATATTTTTGAATATCCTTTTCTAGTAGGACAACTCCTCTGCTTCCAAGTTTCCAATGATCTCGTCCTTTATTCTAGCTGTTCTTTGAGTGATTCTTTCAATTCTTTTATCTTCTTCTATTTGAACCTTCAATTTTGTGATCATTTGTTCCTAGTTCTCGAAAGTAACCTTTTTCTTGTCTAGTTCTCACAGTTTCTCTTTTGTTTTTATTATTTTCTCTTATGATAACTTTTATGGCACACATTAATTATTCTTGATAGCCAACTCCTCTTCCTGTATTCAATTTCTTTTTCGAATTCTTCACATTCTTCTTCTAATCCTGTCATATTCTTCTTGAGTCTTCTTTGTCATTACCAAGCATCACAGTGAATAGAACTCTTCATGTCCTGGATTAGAGTCACTCCTACTTCATTTTCATCTAATGATGAGATTTCTTCTTTTCAGGTATACAAGATCTTTCCTTTGTAGTTCTTTTCCCTTTACATGTTTGTCTTCCTTTTGATTAACCTTCAAAGCATTTTCTTGTTTTTCTTATGATGAAATTTATTAGCAAAATGACCAACACACTCACAATTAAAACAAAATTAAAGGAGATTTCACTCTATACCTACTGCTATTCCCTTGTTCACTTTTGATGAAGTTGGCTGTTTCCTTTTCATCCTCTTTCATGCCATCGTTGTTAAGGTTATATTCTTCTTTTGTTCCTTTTTGCTTTTCTTTGATCTTTTGGATGCCTTGAAGGCTGCTTCTTTTTATATCTAGATTTTTCTTGCTCAATTATTTCTGGAATATTCCATCCAACATCCATTCTATTGAGTCCGTGATCCTATATTTCTTCTAGTGATGATATCTTTTAGGCTTATGGAATATCATAGGAAGAGATCTTAGTATCTTTGAACAATGTTGCATTTTTCAATTTCTTCTCCTAATCCTATGATTGCATTCATTGTTTCATCAAATCATAAGAAGTATTTTGTGACATATTCATATTCCTTCATTTTTTGTTGTTCAATTGGACCTCGTATAAGTCTAAAAGTTTCATCAGCTTTTGACTTTTTTATCTCCTTCATAAATATTTTGAAATCTATCCCAAATATCTTTAGCGAATTACAATGTGCAACTTTGGTAATACTGTGTCACTAAGACCATTCAAAATGAATTTGTAGTTTTTGGAATTATTCTCACCTATTTTTACTACTTTATTTACTTGTTGGTGGAATCAAGAGGTTGTGTATCCATTCACAATTGATTTCCAAACTTGAAATCCTTTTGTGCCCTAGATATATGTCCTCATCCTTATGCCCAAAAAGAATACTTCTCATTCCATCAAATGTGGTATTCCATTTTTATAAGGAGTTGGTACTCTCCATGATCTACCTTTCAAAGGGCTAAACTGATTTCTAAAAGAACCTACTCTGATAATTACAATTTGGTGTTTGGATTAATGAGAGGGGGTGAATCAAAGTAATAGAGAAATTAACTCTTTTATTCTATATAATCCTATAAGCAGACAATGTGGAATCATTATCATCCAATAATTGCAGTAAATAAGAAATGAACAATGACGAAAATGATACACATACACAAGACACCAACATTTTATTATGGAAACCAAATCGAGAAACCACTAAATGCTTTTTCTTATATGTCATGAAGAATTACATTCATCATAGTTAATAAAACTTCCTCTTTTGTTTTCGTAGTCAGAACCGGAAGGGAGTGTCTAACCCCTTAAGCTGTGCTAGCAACTTGCTAACATTCATCCCCACTCTTCTTGCTACAACTGTATGAGACTACAACTTCTATGTTCTCCTCATGAACTGAAGGTGTATACAACCACTGTCTCTGTTCTTCTACACTCCTCATAGAAGTAGAATGATGGAACTACTATCAACCTGTCACTATGATATATACCTATTGTAAACCTGTACCAATAAATATGAACCATGTATCAAATCCTCACTCTCAAACTGTGAATCGGCCTCAGATTCGATAAACAAGTGCATCAACCATGCACCACCCTATACCAAATAACCCTTGTATCTCAACCAGTACCATAAACAGGTGCATCCAACTATGTAACAAGTATATAAATTTTCAATCATGTGTCACTATAAACTAGTGACTCATCAATATGTACCAACATCATCAACTATACACTCCTATGTATAAAAGCTAATCCCATCAACTACTTGTCTCAAATTTATGTACTAACATGTACCTCAACCAAAATCCTCATCAATTTCATCATCCAAATATGATTTTAGCTCAGAATAGACTCCGGTGTATATGATCACATTCTAAAAGCTTCCTTAACTTCAACAACAGATAGTTAATTTTCATCAGTCCTTTTAGTCTCACATGATTAGCTTTGGATTAGTCAACAACCCTAACTTAGAAGTAATCATAAATTTGTACCTCTGTAATGTATAAAGACAAAACCCATATTAATTATTCAGCAGGTTTTCTACACCATCCAGGTGTCACTACTTGGAACCCCTAAAAGGATTTATAGAAAAAAATGGCATACCTTGGTCAATTTTGGCTTATTCTAGAGAGTGACCAGAGCATGCCCGCACGTAATGTTTGTTGAATTGATCTAAAATGTTACAAATATTAAAGTGATTTTACTCCAACCAATACATTTGGTGTTACTAAATTTGGGATCTGTTATGAAGACGTTATGACGCTTTTACTCAAAACAATTGTTTTTGACTAGTTTCAGACTAGCCACAAACCCTATTTCTTCACAGAGTGTAACTCAAAACATTACTGAACACGATGAATACTTACCATTGCATACCTGTAGGGAGCTATGTTTTCTCAATGGCATAGAAATTTCATGGTATGAATCATTATAGAAAACAATTTATAGCGAAAATGCAGGAGATGACTCAAAACATCATACCTTAGAAAAGCACCATCAAAAGAATTTTATCCTTCCTTTGTATTTTGGCCTTCTTTTCTTCTCACCCTTCCCTCAGAATTTTGTCTTAGATATCCTTGGTTAAATTTCAGACACCTATATATTCAATATGCTCAATAGTGATTCAAATGAAGAAAGCCTTTGCCTCTTATTTATACCTCCAAGTAGCTTCCTTAAAACATCTTCTAGGTCACTTTGGCCCTCTACTTTCCTATTTTAGGTTAACCCACTTCCTAATTTCTCCATTAAATTTTATGATTGAAATAATTTATTTTGTATTCACTTTGAATTATAATACACCATTACTTCACTTTATTATTTACTTTTA
The DNA here is from genome assembly GCA_010110895.2 of Picea sitchensis. Taxonomy (NCBI): domain Eukaryota; kingdom Viridiplantae; phylum Streptophyta; class Pinopsida; order Pinales; family Pinaceae; genus Picea; species Picea sitchensis. Next base: position 35,433 of record SNQJ01S0050056.1, on the reverse strand, counting down.
AAATATCTTAAACCATTTTGGTAATGGACCTTTTGGGGCTTCTAGATGACATAGTGATGAGTCCTCCAACTTCTCAGAAGGACATAACTCTCAAATCCTGAGGAGTTATGTGAAATTCCACATACCACCTAAAAATGGAATGACATGTACTACCCATATAGAATAGTACATTGAAAATATAACACAATTCATACTGCTATCCATCATCAAACAAACTTTGGTCCATTACCCAAACCTGGGGTCTCCAACTTCTCATGGCCATAAATTTCTAACCGTGAAGAGTTATGTGACGTTCCACATACCACAAAAAATGGAATGAAAAGAACTATCCATATAGGATAGTTTACCTGAAAAATTCATTGTCTTTCATCTCATTATTCCTCAATTAAGCATGGGTTCTCTTACTCCGCAAAGCGTCTTCCCGTGAGGGATTTCACCATAAGGGGACCACTTTGGACTTCATCCATCTTTACTTCTTACCAACCATGAAAATACAATAATGAGTCATCTTTACATCAAACAATATTGGGTCCATTACCCAAACCTTTATGCTGCAGGGCTTTCTTCAAGGGTTGACATCAATGACAACCAACCTTAATCAACAAAAGAAACTTGATATATAAAACTCTACTATGTATTGAAATAGACAACTCAAGTATGAAACCAAGTGGCAAGACACCCAACCCATTGTAATAGGAAAATAAAAATGAAAATATGATGAGAAAGAATTCACCCAAAAATTCAACCAAAGATAGGTTTCCTGTCATCAAACAAGCACTTAACAGACACTACAGAGACCCAAGAAGACTCAACAAACATCAAATCCCACCCAACAACCACCAGAACAAGCAAATAAGAAATTAAAATGGATGTACACGATTGTTTAGGAAAACAGAGTGTATGTACACAGCTTGTAGAGGGAGAGCTTGTGTATGTATGCGACTGTCAAGGAAAAAAGAACGTATATGTTTCAAAAAAACAAGGTCAGGCATGGGAGAAGGCTGAAAACTTAGACCCATAGTGAACAAAATTTGTGAAGAAATGATACAACAAGAAACGCAATAGGAACAAGACAGATCTAAGGAGAAAAGTACTCAAAACCCTAATAAAGAAGATTCAATCCCCAGTATGGTCGCCAATTTTTTTATGAGGAAAGTCTCTCTATGGCTAAGGTAAACCACAATAGATGGAAATGACTGCAGAAATTGACTCTCTTCTCAAGTATGCTATGAAAAAAAATATGTTAGCAAGACAAGATAAAAGGCCTACCTCGTCCAGACATTCGATGAATTCCATTGTTGAGCACTTGACCTAAAGGAATATACCTGCAACTAATATTGAAAAACCAAGAAAACCAAGCATATGGTTGTTGGCCCTTGCTTATGTAAGGAAGAACAGATTAAGGAACAAAGGCAAAGTATTAAATCTATGGAAGGAATAGAGACCGAGGAGGGGTCAAAGTGGCAGAAAAGATGGAGTGGAGTAAATAAAAAGATTGTCATTGGAAGAGAATATCAAGGAAGATAAAGCAATAGAGAAGACAGACCATGGACAACTCAGCAAGTGGAGGAAGACACCAATGGATTCTTTGGAGAACCTCACAGAAAATAAGGAAGAACAGGTTGGTGAAGCCCTAAAAACACAGGTGAAGTGGACCTAGAGTTTTGGACCTAGGGTTTTGACACCTAGACTTCGGTCTAAGTTTGTCCGAGGAAGTCATGTAATGTATAAATAAAGGTCTAGGAGAGTCGAGAGGGTTTCTTGATAATTGGTTCGTTAGTATTATTTTTGTTGTTCATTGGTGATTGTTGTGGAGGACAATCTTGAGTCTGTATTCTAGATCTTGAACTGGGTGCGAAGATCAAACCTAGAACTAGGTGCACAGGGAGGGAAGAGAACAAAAGAAAGAGAGAGAGATCTGCAGCTAAGTACGCAGATAGAAATGTATGTTTTCATCTAATATATACAATAATGCAGTTATATGGATGTATCCCTAGGGAGAGGGTGAACCATGTATATCTTGTTGTTGTTGTTTTTATTGATGTTGTGTTATTTGTCCTCTGATATACTTTTAATGCATTATTGTGTTAGATCAGAAATATAACTTCACGAAGTGAGCATAGTAGTGGTAAACAATATCTAGACTGTTTTGCGTTGCTGTCCTGGATTCACTTTGCATTTCCTCAGGTTGTAGACACTTGTGTCCTGCAAACCCCTATTTCTACTTCAGGTGAGACTGCATATGCTTCGTAGGTGTTGCTGAAAGGTACAGTAGTTAGGGATTGTTGGTTCACTGTTAGATTTGAACCCTAGGTCTACCCCTGTGACAACAAATGGTTATGTTGTTAGGACTGGGATCTTTTTGAGGGAATTTCAAGGTGGTTTCCATCGAAGAAAAAATTTCAGAAGTGGATAGAAGAACAATAAATGGACTTCGCTAAAGCTCAGAAGAAGAAACCTAACATTAGTATAGAAGATTGGTTGGGGAGGTACATCTTCACTGACATACACAAAATTTTCTTTGTGGAGTTCATAAGGAGCTATACGAGTGGTTAGCCAGATTAGCAGATACTCAGTTTGAGATCGGATCTAGACCACCTATGGTTTGGACAACAACGTTGATCAAGAAAATTGGGAGAGTAAATAATGTTGTGTCTAAGGAAGTGGATCTCTAGTTTGATAGCACTATTGGAGGATACATTACTAAGTTTTCTATTGACAAATTAGAATCGTATAATCGAGAAGAGAGGTATTTCTTTAAGGGACCTAGAGGGAAGTTTCTACACTTCTTGAAGCTAAATATTAAAATTCTATTGCATGAGAAGAATATCCTAAAGATAAAGTGAAGATAATGTTGAAGAATTCGAATAGAAACAGTGACACAGAGGTTGGACTTATGCACAGTGGGAGACCGTTCAGAGAGGTTCCTCTTGTGAAGCTATTTAATAAAAACTACAAAGACGAGGGATTCTACAGTGGAGAAGAATGAGATCTAACAGACGAAGAGTATTCAGAGTTTGCAAGAACAAAATAAGTAGAGGATAAGGAACTTCATCAGGGAGAACCAAAAACTTTAGGAACTTTTCCTATTGTTGAAGTACGTACTATTACTCCTCTTGTTGTTTTAGCATCATTAAGTATCCAGAGTAACCAGTGCAGTCAAAACAATCTGAGTACTGTTACAAGCATCTTAGTAAATACACAATCGAGAAACCAAGGAAGATCTATGGCAGATGAAATGAGGTTACCCATCTTCAAAGGAGATGGATTTGAAGATCCTGATTAGCACTGGTTCTTATGCAAAGCTATATGGAGCATTAAGCAAGTCACTGACGAAGCTGTTAAGAGAGATCAGTTAAGTACCACCTTGAGGAATCACACACTGCATTGGTATATGAAGTTTTCTTCAGGACCCGGATAGCCTAAACTGCTAAATGACATTAAGACTGCTTTGAGTGAAGAGCACAAGAAACCTAAGTCAGAGTCACAGTGCATAACAGAGTTGAAAGAAATCAAGCAGACGGTAACTGAACCTATTTGGGAGTTTGATCAAAGGTTTAAGACCCTGACAGACTATTTGAATTTTCAGATCCTAGATGAACAAAATAATGAAAGGTTCATTGCTGACTTCCTGCCACTTATTAGAGTTCCTTTGATGCAACAGAAAATCGCTTCACAGGCTGAAGTGTCGGAGATTTCCATGAAATTAGAACCAGCCCCTGTAGGAGATGCCAACCCAGGTATGAGTTAGATTCTGAATCAATTAACCAATTTATCTTTATAGGTCGAAGATATGAATAAAGATAAAGGAAAAGAGCAAAGAGAAGATATATGGTGTATCAGATGTAAATCAGAACTCAATGACAAAGAACATTGTCCCCTATTTCATGAATACTTGGCCTCTGGAGCACCTAACCTATTGAAGAAGGCTATTATACCCTGATGAGAGGTATGTAGAACTAGACACGACCGTGGTGAATGTTATTGTATGCAAAAGTATGTCCAGACACCTACCAATCTTTATTTCACATTCTATAAATATGTGGGGCATGATGAAAAGGATTGTAGGGAATACGATATCATGCATGAAAGATCAAGGGATACATATATAATTCAAGGAGAATCCCAACGAGAAGGAAATAATGCGTAGTTCAACTCCCCAAGAAGAGGAAATTTCAACCCTCGTGGTGGATTCAAAGGAATAGGACGAGGAGGAGGTATGGGTCGAGGGAGAGGTTATATCATTTGATATAATTGCACACAACTAGGACATTTGGAAAGGAATTGTCAGAACCCTTGTACTACTTGCAACTATTGTAATTCATTTGATCATGTCATTGAAGAATGTCCAATGTTGTTAGCTAAACTTCAGGAGACACGAGGAGGAAACCAACAAGTCCAATTAATATCAGTAGAACCTCGTGGTGAGGACCCCAGATTCGTTGTCATTACTATAGGAGGTGATGTTACATGAGAAGATAGGGTGACTCCAGGAAAGACAACAGAAGGATCAGGGATCAAAAGAGCTATAGAGAAGGCACAATTGTTGGATCCAAGGAGAGAGAGGAATACTTTTGAATAAGAAAGGAAATAATTTGTAGGAGAACAAGATTCTTCATCTAAATTACAACTAGAAGTAAAGGAATGTGAAATGACACCAACATTTGATCAATCTGTATTAGCTAAACAAGGAAAAGAGGTAAGCAAACTCATGGAATTTTTATACACTTGTATCAATTTTATTAAAGATGAAAACATTGTGCAATAATTACAACAACTAGTAAGACAATATGAAATTGGAAGAATAGATCATATGCTAAGTAGATTTGTGAATCAAGTATCAAGGAAAAGAAGGACAAACAAGGAATTACACCTTAGCGCTCAAATTGGAGACTACGACGTGGACTATGTGGTCCTCGACTTGGGATCAGAAGTAAATGTTATGACAAAGAAGACTTGGGCACTAATGGAAAAACCTAGATTTATTTACTCTCTTATCAGGCTCAAGATAGTTAATCAGTAGGTGGTGAGCCCCTTTAGAAGACTGGATCATGTCCCTATAGACATCGACGGGGTAAGGGAGTTTTTAGGCATTGAAGTGATTGAGATTTTTTATGATAGTTGTCCTTATCCTATGCTGTTAGGAATTGATTGGGATTTTAACAATTCAACTATTGTTGACCTAACGAAGAGAAGAATGACATTCGAAGGTAATGGCCTTAAGTTCATTTCACCTCTGGACTCGGATGAAGGTTGCAG
>SNQJ01S0050056.1:6449-26216 GCA_010110895.2 Picea sitchensis | reverse complement strand
TTGTCATTTATATTTTCTTAAGGGAAAAAGCACCAAGAAAAAGGCCACGGGTTTTCAAAGAACCTGCATATAAAACTAAGGAGTGTCTGTGCAAGATAAAATTGGGGTTCAACAAGAGCCTAAGAGTCGATCTGACTCCAAAATTGATTGATCCTAGATTAAGAGGGTTAAGCAGACCCTGGGAGAGGCAAGGGGTTTGCGTCAGACACTTTTGGAGAACACTTTGTAAATGTTTTGTTGGAGTAATATAATAGAGGATATTTGTTTCAAATGTATGTGTTTTCTTATCTCTGAGTTAATTGGGTAATTTCATGTTATCTATTTTATGTGTTTATATGCATGTCTATGTATTTCATGGTTGAATGAATGAACCTGTAATGTTCTATAAGTTTCAATTGTTTCTCTTCTAAAATCCTGGTGCAAGGAGTGCATAGTGGCCACGCAAGGAGTGTGAAGGCAGAGTCATTTTCAGACTTAATAGATCAGGAAATATAGAGTGAATTTCATAGAGTGAGTGAAAGAAGTGCACATATACTCAACTAAGTATAAAATCTCGAATTTAAGACCCATGCAAGGTGTGCACAGGGACAACACTTAGTGAAGTGTTGAAATAATCTCAAGGTGAGAAAGCGCAAGGATTGTGAGAGATATTTTATTAGTCTCAAGCTCAGGAGAAGTAGCGCAAGTGTCCAGCCAAGCCTAAGTCCTTTGAGGTTGACAAATTTTAGGAAGGTTAGCAAGATTTAACTATCGAAATAAATAATTTATTTTGTTTGGAGGATGAGCGGATGATATCCATTTGAAAGGACAAGAGGTTTTCACAACCATCAGATTGAGGAAAGGTGTACAGGTGATAACACTTGAAGTCCTTCTAACTTCATGAGTTTGGAAGTTTCCAGGTAAGTTTCATACAGGAAACAAGTTTCCTAAAGTCTTGGGATTTGAAGTTAGTCTGGACCATCCATTAGCCAAGACACGTGTCCTCAAATCAAGCATGGTTCAGAAGACTGACTATCCATAATATTTAAGGTCTGGTTGTAGGACCATGCAAGTTTCTTGAAGCTTCAAAGGTCGAAGATAATCCTGACTGCTGGCATCAGGGTCAGGTGTTGGAATATTTCCAGGTCGTCCAATCGTAAGGACACATGGATTGTTGATTGAGACCCCTTTGCGAGTTCGCCAATTCAACACTCCGAAGAATTTAAGGAGTTGTGTTGTGAAAAAATTTAAAGTATGGAGTGTGTAGTAAACAACTATCGTTGATCTAGGGTGGACGAAAATCATCCGATATACTAATTCAGAGTTCACGCATTCAAAGGAATTGCATGCTAGAGTGGGTAAAACTCCCAAATCTTGGAGTCCCAAAATATCTGTGAGTCGTGGATCTTGGCGGGTATTATGAATTGTTGATCCCTGTTATTGTTCGATTATTCATAAATTCAGTGTTCGAGAGGATCGCAGGGTGTTTTTTTCGGAAATCATGAAGCCTTAAGCTCTAAAGTGCCAAAGTTATCGCCATTTAAAGGTTTAGCCTATAATTTTGGCTCGATCTCACGTGGACTTATTTGTTGAAGTGACAAGACCCTCACAAACTTGAATTTGCACGCAGGGAAAAGACTAAAGGCATGTGGTAGAGAGTTTTGAGAGCTCATCAGGAGCCTGAGAGCTAATTCATCTCCTTATTGTGAACAATCCTTAGACTGGGAGGTAGTGCAAGCCCCAACAGGTGGTGGGGGTTTGTATCAGAATGCTACAAATGCAAAAATTATGGTCATAAAGCTAGTAATTATAAACTATAAAAATATTCCATGAAGAAAAGTATTTCCAGCAGTTAAGAAGAAAAATATAAGATATGGAACGAAAAATAAATAGAAGAAAAGGAACAGAATGTAAGGTATCCTTATATGACAAGAATAAATTAATCCAAACTCCCAGATATATATTGGATATTATAAATGTATACAACAGTGTACATACTTATCAAATCACGACTTAGATTTAACCACAAAAAAAAAGCATATCCGATGTGGTTTGGTAGACCAACACCAATTAAACACTTCAATTTTTTTAGGAGAAAATGCTACATAAAGAGAGATTATGATAATATAGGAAACTTTGATTGTAGATCAGATGAAGGGATAATTCTTGGTTACTCATCCAACAAAAGGGCCTACAAATGCTATAGTCTAAGGCTACACAAGATTGTCGAAAGTGAAAATGCAAAAGTGGATGATCTAAAAACAAAAAGGATCAAATCTCAAGATAATCCACAATTTGATAAAAGCATAAGAGATGATGATATTGAAGAAATTAAATAAATACAAGAGGATGAATCACAAAGTGAAGATGAAAAGGAAGAGTAAGAATCACCAAGACAAGATACAAAAGAACCATCTAGCAGAATACTAAGAAATCATCATGAAAGTCAAATCCTTGGTAACAAAAGTGTTAGAGTTGAAACAAGAAGAAAAATAACATATGAATCAGAACAAGCATTGCTCTCCCTAATAGAACCCAAAATATTTTCATAGGCCAACAAATATGAAGACTGGATCAAAGACATGAATGAAGAGCTTGATCCAATAGAAAAAAATCATACCTAGGAACTTGTTCTAGGACCAAAGAACAAAAATGTGATAGGACCCATGTGGATTTAAAAAAATAAATTTAATGAAGATGGTCAGGTTATAAAGAATAAAGAAAGATTAGTGTGCAATGGATATGCACAAGTAGAAGGGATTGACTTTAAATAAACCTTTGCTCTTGTTGCAAGAATGGGATCCATCATATTATTTCTAGAATATTCATGCTTTAAGAATATCAAAGTCTATCATATGGATGTAAAGTCTACATTTCTCAATGAAAAGCTTAAAGAAGAAGTCTACACATAACAATGAGAAGGATTTGCAGAACCAGGAAAAGAAGAACAAGTGCACATATTGAATAAGGCACTCTATGGCGTTAAACAATCACCCAGAGCATCGTATGCAAGATTGGATAAGTACCTTCTACAACAAGGATTCAAAAGAGGCATGTATAAAAACAATATCTATCTTAGAATTTAAAAAAAGAAGTTTATTAGTCACAATGCTCTATGTGGTTGACATCATATTTGGCTACAACAATAATGAATCAAGTTATAAATTTTCTCAAGAAATGTCAAAAGACTTTGAAATTTCTATAATTGGAGAGATAAATTTCTACTTGGACTTAAAATCACTCAGTCATCGAAAGGAATGTTTATTACTCAGTCCAAATACCTGAAAGAGATACTTAAGAAGTTTGGAATGGCTGAAAGTGCACCTATTAGCACTCCAATGACAATCAGTGGCAAACTCAGCAAGGAAGATGAGTTACCTTCTGTAGATTCAACTCTCTACAGATATATGTTTAGGAGCCTACTATATTTGAATGTATTTAGACATTATATCATGTAGTCAGTAGGAATGGTGGAAATATTTCAATCATCTCCCAAGGAATCACTTGTGATGGATGTCAATAGAATATTTAGATATCTTAAGGGAAAATCATACTTTGGCTTATGGTATCCAAGGAATAAAGGATTTGAATTAATTTCCTGAACATATGTTGATTGGGATGGTAGTGTGGATGACAAAAAAAGCACTAGTGGAAGTGCATTTTTCATAGGAGAATGTCTAATATCATGGTCAAGTAGAAAACAATCATCAATTTCATTATCTACATTAGAGGCTGAATATATTGCAGTTGTTGAATGTTGCACTCAAATATTATGGATGATAAAAACATTGGAGGATATTAAAATGTAATGTAATCAGACGATACATATCTATTGTGGAAATACAAGTTCCATCAACATCTCCAAGAATCCATTCGTGGATGAAATGACCAAACATATACCCATCAAGTATCATTTATTGAGAGAGAAAGTTAGTGAAAAAATGGTTATCTTGGAGTATTTTGGTTCAAATTAGTAGATAGAATACATATTCACCAAACCCCTACCTATAGAAGCATTTGAACATCTAAGACAAAAGTTGGGAGTAATCTCCCTACAATAAAAAATAACAAAATTCATGATGACAGGGGGATAAATGTTTACAGGGGAGCAAGAAAAAAAATGACAAGTACTGTCACTCAAAACAAAATAAGGTTGATCAATAGACAACCAGTGATGGACCTCATTATAGTTTCAGAGGCCTTGACATTGATCTCAAAGGGGGAGAAAACAATTGTAAAATGATTACTCATTGTTAAGGGAACATTTTTTTTACGATGTGTTGTCATCAATACCAAAGGGGGAGATTGATGGAAATATCACATTGGTATTGATGTGAAAATGAAGACAAGAAGTACCATAGTGGTGTATGACATGGAACTATAGGAAAATCTACAGTAATATTGAGTTACATGAACATAGTGCACTACCAGAATATAGGGGATCTCTTGGTCGAGTGCTTTGCAAGAATGGAACAATGAAACAATTTCAATTACTATACTGGTCAAGTCGAGTTGTCCTAGTGATTGTATATTGTGTTGAGATAGGATCGCAATGAGAAAAACAAATACTGGTGAGTCACCCTCTTGAATACTTTCTTGCACACTATCACTTCAGACTGTAGTCGAAGGGAAATTTGTTGATGCAGCACCGAGAACCCTTGATTTTGAAGGGTTTGAGAAACAGGTGCTAGATTTCTATGCTAGCCCCTTCCTTCATATGTCCTCAAGCTGTGACCACACTCTCCTACGACCCAATGGTCCTGATCTTTTCTCTCGCGAATCAAGATTTTGGGTTTCGTGACTTTGGAGGTTGGCTTACCTCTGTTTCCCTGACTCTAGATTTCCCGATATTATCTTTCTAGATGAACAATATGGATCCCTCCTTCGATCAATGGTTGTGATCCTTTCGCAAACTCTAACTTCACGAGTTGCAAGTCAGTGAAACGCTGACCTCTCGCCACACGTCCCTTCTCGATGGACGACTAGGATCAAATTGCAGCTTCGCTTATTAGGTATTTGGATATGAGTCAACCATGACTCTTATGATCCCTAAACTCCCTAAGGCATTAGATCAAAGGTCCAAGATCTATCGTTATCCGACGGTCTAGATACTTTCTAGTGAATCAGGTCTTTCCCAATCCTCGATTTCCCAAAATTCACCCACATAAAATCAATGGTCTGTAATCCTCCATGATCCAACGACTGTGATCAAATCGTGAGTTTGTGTTTCGCGATTTGTCACAACGCTTTCCTTTTAATTTTCTGATATGCGAGTCAGGGAAATGTTGATCTTCTTCCATGTGTCCTTCCCAGCACCAATGGCTACGATCAACTCCACTCTTTCCCTTGCAAATATTCCGAAGTCTAAATCCTCGAACTCTCAAATCTACTTCCATCTATCTACCCTGATGATGGACGGTTCCAATGATTTCGGAACTTCGGGACTTGGAAAAGTCCATTCTTCTATATGATTTCGAAGGGTTTAACCCTAGTGCACCTTACCTGGATCCAACGACTGTTGGTCCTCGCACTCATATCTGATGGTCAAGATACTATCTCCTCTTGTGCACTCTTCTAATTGTTTGGAAGTGAATTCCCATGGTCCATATCTCTCACAGTGCTCAATACAACAGTCACTGCTACTCCTCCTCATGATCTTTCACTTTCTTCCCTAACTTTGAAGATTTCATATGTTTAGAAGGCCTCGGTCCTCGATCTACCTTCTGTGAGCCCTGATATATGGGTCTCTACTTCTAATTTTCTTATGGAGATTACAAACTTAAAACAAGTTCTCCTCTTAGACCTCAACTACACTCTTAAAAATTGCTTATTTCTTCTGAGATTGGTTCTTAGGGGATTTTGAATTCCCACATACTTTTGCGTTAATTTGCTTGCATCAGATTGATGGTACAAGACCTTCCTTGATACAACGGTCTATATCACATCGCAACTTCGGGTTTCAGAAGTTTAGTCGTGCCAACGTGAGGATCTCTTGATGAGTGAATCCCCAATATCACCAATCTGACGGTCAAGGAGGGTCCTAATAGATCCTTAGATCTACGGTCTAGATCACATCGCAACTTCAGGTTTCATGAATTTAGTCGCACCAACGTGCGAATCTCTCGATGTACGAATCCTCGATCTCACCAACCTGATGGTCAAGGAGGGTCCTGATAGATCCTAGATATATGGTCCAGAACACATCACAACTTTGGGTTTCGGGATTTTAGTCCAACGTGAGAATATCCCGATATGTGAATTTGAGAAGACTAAAGGAGTCGAGATGTTAACACCTACTCCCCTTCTTCAAATCTAACAGTCACGACAAACCCTAGGTTCTCCCAAACAGACATCATTTGTTCATCTTCTAAACAAAAGGATATTCCCTTTTGATACTTGAACCTCATTGTTCTTCCTGAGATTTGTTGGCTCTGGAGGACTTAAGAGTTTTTCACTCTTTCTTTTCAACGTAATGCTTGAAAGCGTTATTCTGTGCACTCATTACATTCATTCCTCAAATCTAGGACTTAAGATGGGCTCGGTCTCTACCCATCTTGTAGAGACTTGGTGCATACCTGCACTACCTCTCCTGATATTATTAGATGCCTTCCTCGTAGTGATTGTGGGGTTCAACCTCTGCAATCAAGGAAGTACTCATGTGACTCTGGGACGGTGAAGAAATTCTTTGGGAAAGTGCTTCCAAGGAATTAAACTAGAGCATAAGGAAATCAAGAAGATATGAAAGTTCTCAAGGAATGAAGGCATACTTCTAACTTAATCATTCAATACATAAACCATTATAGGCATATAAATACAAGTCATGCATTCATTATTTCCAATTCAAAGAACAAGGCATAAAAAAACTTATCAGAATCATAAGGTGTGATGTGACTATTGAGAGGGGTGCTTGTTTCCACCCAACCACAGGCTCAGTCTCTTCTAATATATTTATCACTGGCCACCCCCGAGATTAGGCCATGATGATTTGATATTTAATCTCTCACTTATAGCTCAATGGAAGTTAGGGATGAAGGTTACTCTCCTTCTCCCTATACAAGAATAGATCAGGATGAAGGTTACTCTCCTTCTCCTGAATTAGTCTCTATTCTCTGTGATCAGAACTCACTTTCTCTTTCAATCCTTCCTTGAACCCAGAACCTGAGAGTTTTTCGCTCTCATCTTTGCATTCTTCGCAGGTCTCCCACTTACACCATGCTTCCTTTGCTTGCCTTCCTTCAGCAGGGTGTGTGTAGCTCAAAATCCTAGTCTATGAATGAGATACGTAAGCCCTTCTGAGGATGGGTGAATACACCCCCATCCTCTCATTATCTCTTGAGGAGGTAAGCCTTACAGATGGGTGGTCTGCCCCATCCTCTCATTATCTCTTGAGGAGGCCTTCCCACCTACCAACCTGAATGTAATTCACTTCAGATCAGAGGGTTGTTCTGATCTTGAGAAATTAAAACTAGCATAGTACTGGTTTGGTGGAGATTAACGCAACCATTCTGGGTCCCCTCCACCCTATTTTCATTAGCAATCATGGTCTCTCTTATCACATCCCCTTCTCATCAGTCATGCAACACATTTCCATTATCTATTAAAATAATAGGTTTTACATTCATCGACCTTCATACAAATGTCCACCAAATCAAACATTCACACTTTGAGTTTTCCATAGTTCTTGGCCAATAAATTTATATCTACATACTTGGGGAAATAGGGTGTTAAAATTCCCTCCCCCTTATAGGAATCATTGTCCTCGATGTTCTATCTATCAACATGATAGGTATGTATAGAAGTAAACAAAATCAAATATTCCTCTCATGGCATATTCCATTTCCCACGTAGCCTCATCTGGGCCAAAGTGTTTCCATTTCACCTTGACCTGTACAATGGTTCGGTTCTTGAGTGATGTTTCCTTCTTGTCTAGTATGCATTGGGGTTCTAGCAGGAATTCTCCCTCTGGTTCCACCTAGATCACAAACCAGTCAATTATATGATTAGCATCAAGTACATATGTATTCAATAATAAAACATGGAAAACATCATGTGCCTTTACTCTGGGAGGAAGTGTTATATTATAGGCTACAGGTCCCACTCTATATAATACTTCAAAGGGTCCACAATACCAAGGTGCCAACTTCGCACAGGCTCCCATTCTCAGAGAATTCTTCCGGGGTCTAAATCTAAGATAGACATGGTCTCCGGCTTTGAAATCTCGAGGAGTTCTCCTTCTGTCGATGTAACTTTTATGTCGGTCCTGAGAAATTTTCATATTTTTCCTTATATTCACCACTTGTTGTTCCATTTCTTTCATCATGCAGGGTCGTATTGTAATTCTATCCACTAGATTACTCCAGCTGATTGGAATCTTGCACTGTCTACCATAGAGGACTTCAAAAGGGATCATCTTAAAGGATCCCTGATAACCATTGTTGTACGCAAAATCTATCAATGGTAGGTAGTCTTCCCAATTCTTAGGATGATGCATTACATGCATCCTTAACATGCCCTCTACTATTTGGTTCACTCTTTCTGTATGCCCGTCGGTTTGAGGGTGATAAGCTATGCTGAATAGTAATTTTGTCTCCAGACCAGCCATTAGGGATTTCGAAAAGTTTGAAGTGGACTTGGTATCTCGGTCAGATACAATTTCCTTGGGCATGCCATGTAGTCTAAATATCTCCTTCATGAATATGTTGGAAATATCTATGGCCTTGCAAGTTGATTTGACAGGAATGAAATGAGAAGACTTACGTAGTTTTTCCACCATGACCAAGATGGCATCATTTTGCTTGGTCGACTTTGGTAATTCGGTGATAAAATCCATGGAGATGGCTTCCCATTTCCATTATGAGATCTGTAGAGGTTGTAATAATCCTGATGGATGTCGGTGCTCTGCCTTAACTTGCTGGAATTCTAGTCACATAGCTAGATAGTTAGCTATGTTCTTTTTTAACCTAGGCCAATAGAATTGTTTCTTAGTGGTCGTGATCCTCTTCTGATATCCTGGGTGAACAATATATGGTCTCTTATGCAGTTCATCCATTATGAACCTCTTCAAGTTGTCACAGTCTGGAATATACAATCTGTTTATGTAAGTCAATAGCCCTTCCTAGAGTATTTGGTAGCCTTCGTACTTTTCTTTTCTTTGGTATGAGTTCATGGTCTTGAAGAATGCATTAGTCTTTTCTGAATTTATGACTCTTTCCTTGACATTTATTTCATAGGTTCTTACTTCTTCCAAATGAATCATTTTTATACTTCTGCTAAGGGCATTGGCCACCCTATTTTCCTTTCCTTTGATGTGTTTGATTTCGAAATCAAGCTCACTATGAAGATCCACCTAGTTTTCCTAGAATTGAGCTTTGGTTGATCAAACAGGTGCCTCAACCCAAAATGGTCTTTCATAAGCACAAATATCCTTCCCAGGAGGTAGTGCCTCCACATTTTTAAAGCATGTACTATGGCAGCCAACTCTAGGTCATGGATCACATAATTGATCTCATGCTTGTTTAATTTTCAGGATGTGTATCAAATTATACATCCCTATTGCATAAGGAATCCTTTGAGTCCTTCCTTATAGGCATCTGTACACATAAGAAAATCATTATCCATGTCTGCAATCTTCAGCACGAGTGCATGGATCAGGAGGTATTTCAGTTCCTGAAATCTTTCTTCACATTTTGATGTCCAAATGAATTTGATCCCCTTTTTCTGAAGCGTAGTGATTGGACAACCAATCTTGGAAAATCCTTTTATGAACCTTCTATAGTATCCTGCTAAGCCCATGAAGAATATGATGTCTGATACATCCTTTGGGGTAGGCCATTCCATAATAGATCTGATCTTATTGGGGTCCACTACCTTAGAAATTACATGGCCTAAATAATGGACTTGCTTTTGAAAGAAGTCACACTTGCTAAACTTAGCATAGAGGTGATTCTCTCTTAGTACTTGAAGTAGGAGTCTAATATGTTCTTAGTGCTCCTCCCTGTTCTTGGATTATATTAGGATATAATCAATGAAAACCAATACAAATTTGTCCATAAATTTGCTAAGTACATTATTCATCAAGCACATAAAAGTGGCGGGGGCATTGGCTAACCCAAATGGAACCACCACGAATTCATAGTAACCATACCTCGTTCTAAAGGCTGTTTTTTGGATGTCTTCATCCTTAATCTATAATTGGTGGTATCCAGTCCTTAAGTTGATCTTTGAGAAGATGGAATCAACTCCCAATTGGTCAAATAGGTCATCGATTCTTGGTAAGGGGTACTTGTTCATTATGGTTGTCTTATTGAGTTGTCTGTAATCTATGCATAGTCAGAGTGTGTCATCTTTCTTTTTCACAAACAACATGGGCACTCCCCATGGAGATACACTGGGTCGGATGTAGCCTTTTTCCATCATCTCCTTTATCTATAGCTTGATCTCAACTAGCTCAGGTGTGCTCATCCTATATGGAATTCTAGATGCCGGTACCACTCCTGGTGTAAGCTCTATCGAGAAATCAATATCCCTTCTCAGAGGTAGACCTGGTACTTCTTCGGAGAACATTTCCTTGTATTCTTTTAATATGGGGTAGTCCTCTAGGTTTGGTTTGTCGTCCTCAACGAATTCGAACACATGTATTGCATATAAGTAACACCCTTTTCTATAATACTTCTTCATTTGAATGGACAATATTTGTCTCATTGAGACAGGATTCTGAATCCCTTAGAGGGTCATCGTTCTCCCTTCTTCATTTACACATTCTAAAGTTTTATGATAACAATCCACTTTAGTTTTATAAGTAGCCAACCAATCCATACCAATCAACAAGTCATATGAACCCAAGGGAAGTACTCTAAGGGTCGTTCAGGTGGGCAATCCACCCATGATGAATTGACATGTTAGTATGGCCTCTGCCACCTTTATTTTGGTCCCAATGGATAACTGCACCAACCACGGTTTAACATGTCTAATTGGTTGCAGTTTACACTTATCAACATCTTGAGGGGCCACATAACTCAAATTAGAACTTGGATCAATTAAAATAGAAACTAGATGATTGGCGATCATACCTTCCATTTCCACTACTGAAGCTTGGTGGTCGACTTGATTATTGTCCAAGGCTGCATAGTTTCATGGCATGATCCTAGCCACATCATTGACGATGATAGTTTCTTGGATATTGTAGTCTCTCTTATTGTTTTGTTGTCTGTGTGGGTAGTCCCTCAATTTATGATCTTCTCCACAACCCCGACATTTTAAGGGTTCCTTCTTTGAGGTTATTGGTATTTGTTGGGACTGTCTTAAAAGGTTTATTTCCACTTTGAGAGGGTGAATTTTGTTGATATACACTTCTAGCAAGAAGGCTCCCTCTAGAATATTTTCCATAGTTCTTAAATCTTGAGGATTTAAACCCTTTCTTCTGGAATCTCGAACTATTCTTCTTCTTCCAGTCCTTGTGGGGTCTTGTCTTACTCCCAAATTGTTCATAACAATACCTCGCCTTCTGGATAGCTTCTTCTAAGGTCTTTGGTTCATCGAACTCAATCCCATCCTAGTAGGTTTGAGGTAACCCACTAATGAACCGCTGCATTTTTTATTTTTCGTCTTTTATGTAGCGTCCATACCTCAGTAGTTCAAGGAATTTATTGACAAATCCATTTATGGTGAGCTACCCCAGCCGGAGCTCATAGAATTCCTTAGTTTTCCCATCCATGTATTTTTTCTGACAAATACTGATTCCTAAATTATTTCTCAAACTGTTTCCATGACGATTCATTCTCATGGAATCCTTTCACATTCCTAAGGTCTTCCCACCATATGGAAGAATTTCCATTTAGGTTGAAGATGGCTATTCGAGCCTTCAAGTTTTGAGAGTTGTCATGGTCTCTGAAATACTTCTTTAAACCAAGCATCCAAGCTTCCACCTCTTCTCCCTTCTTAATCTCTCCATCGAAAGAGGGTGGTTTGGCTTTCTTGAACTCTTCAGGACTATGGGTTTTGGAACGCTTCCGTTTCTTTCCTTTCTTGTGAGGATGTGAACCAGCCTGCTACTAGAAGATCCTTCGAAGTTGTCAGCTTCCTTTCCAGAGGACTCTCCCAATGAGTGTACCCTACCTCCAGGTTGGAACTTCTTTGCGGTACTTCTCCCAGTGGGGTCACTTAGGGAGTCATGTTTTTGGATATCAGGTGGACTCTGAATTCTCTTCTTGTGTCATCGGTCCACATGAATATTTGTGGGTTGATGTTGCAGTTGCCTCTATTTGTTGGATAAGCTGTGTAGCAAGACTGCGTTAATTTATGTTTTTTTCTCTTGCTCCTTTATCAATCTCTCGTTTTCGGCCTTGAAACTCTATAACTCGACCCTGAGGCTCCTTACAGTTTCATCCAGATCAGGAGGGGTTTCCACTGCCCTCCTTTTGTTAGATTCTTCATCTCTATTGTGGGAGCCATCCCCCACTTCATGACACATCACCTTCCTTTAGTCTTGGAGTTTTCTCGTGATTCACTGACTTATCGAGTGTTGACAAAAGCACTTATTGTTAGCTAACAGTATATCAGTTTATGAACAATAAACAGTTCAATTTCTTAAATGCATACACATAGTAGAACTTTTCACTCTTTTCTTTAATAACATTTTAAACCAAACTTTTAAGAAAGAGGCAATGTAGGGTGCCACTCCTTTAAAAGTACTCCAAATAGCATTTTAAGCGAATTGTCTATAATCCCAAGTAGGCAAAGTGTTGTAACCACACTTTGATACCATTTTGTCACACACCCACAATGAGGCATAAACAAATTTTTCTTTTCTTAACTCTCATTAGATTCCCCTTTCTTTTGTTGCAGGTTCTTCCAATCCGCGACTCTTTCATGAGCCCCCTTTTGAAGGTTTTGAGAAACAGGTGCTATATTTCCATGCTATCCCCTTAATTCATATGTCCTCAAGTTGTGACCACACTCTCCTGCAATCCAATGGTCCCGATCTCCTCTCTCGTGAATCGAGATTTCACGTTTCGCGACTTTGGAGGTTGTCTTACCTCTATTTCTCCAATTCCCGATTTCTCAATATTCGCTTTCTATATGAATGGTCTAGATCCCTCCTTTGATCAACGGATGTGATACTTTCGCAAACTCTGACTTCGTGATTTGTGAGTCAGCAAAACGTTGACTTCTCGCCAGGTGGCCCTTCTCGACGAACGGTTAGGATCAAATCGCGGCTTCATGTATCGGGTATTTGGATGTGAATCAACCCTGTCTCTTCTGATCCCCAAAATCCTGATGGCGTTAGATCAACGTTCCACGACCTTACATGATCCGATGGTCAAGATCCTTTCTCACGAATCAGGTCTTTCCCGATCTTTAATTTCCTGAAATTCACCTACATCAAATCAATGGTCTGCAATCCTCTGTGATCCAATGGCTATGATGAAATCATGAGTTCATGTTTTGTGAGTCGTCACAACTCTTTCCTTTGACTTTCCCAATGTGAGATTCAGTGAAATGATGATATTTCACCACATGTACTTCCCAACACTAATGGCTATGATTAGCTCCACTCTTTCCCTTGTGAATCTTCCAAAGTCTGAATTCTCGAAATCTCAGAACTGCTACCATCTTTCTACCCTTACGATGGTCAGTTATGATGATTTCAAAAATTTGGGACTTGGCAAAGTCCATTCTCCTATATACTTTCGAAGAGTTTAACCCTCGTGCACATTTCTTGGATCCAACATATGTTGGTCCTCTCACTCAGATATGATGGCCCAGATCTGATCTCCTCCTACGCATTCTTCTAATTATCTGGATGTGAATTCCTGTGGTCCAGATCTCTCACAGTGCTCAATCCAACAGACACTGCTCTTCCTCCTCCTGAGCTTTCCCTTTCTTCCCTGACTTGGAATATTTTAGATGTTTTAGAGGCCTCGACCCTTGATCTACCTCCTGTGAGCACTAATATATGGGTCTCTACTTCCTCTTTCCTTCCAGAGCTTACAAACTTGAAAAAAGTTCACCTCTTGGACCACATTTGCACTCTTAAAAAATGCTTATCTCTTTTGAGCTTGGTTCTTAGGGGATTTTGAATTCCCATGTAATTTTGAGTTAATATTTTCGCGTCAGATCGATGGTCCATGACCTTCCTTGATACAACGGTCCAGATCACATCACAAATTTGAGTTTTGGATGTTTAGTTGTGCCAACATGCGGATATCCCGATGTGTGAATCCCCGATCTTGCCAATACAAAGGTCAAGGAGGGTATCGATAGATCCTTAGATCTATGGTCCAGATCACATCGCAACTTCGAGTTTTTGGAGTTTAGTCACGCCAATGTGTGAATATCCCTATGTGCGAATCCCTGATCTCGCCAATTCGACGGTAAAGCAGGGTCCCGATAGATCCTAGATCTACGGTCCAGATCACATCACAACTTTGGGTTTTGATAATTTAGTCACACCACCGTGTGAATTTCCTGATGTGCCAATTTACGAAGACTAAAGGAGTCGAGGCGTTAATGCTTGCACCCCTTCTTCAAATCTAACGGTCGCAATAGACCTTGGGTTCTCCCAAACGAACATCATCCATTCATATTCTAAAAGAAATGATATTCCCTTTTGATACTGGAACCTCACTATTCTTCCTGAGCTTTGTTGGCTCTGAACGACTTAAGATTTTTTCACTCTTTCTTTTGAATGCAATGCTTGGAAGCATTCTTCCATGCACTCCTTATGTTCATTCCTCAACTCTAGGACTTAATATGGTATCGGTATTTTCCCACCTTGTAGAGACTTGGTGCATACCTTCACTACCTCTCCTGATCTTATTAGACTCCTTCCTTGCAGTTATTACGGGGTTCAACCTCCGCAATCAGGTAAGTACTCACGCGACTCTAGGACGGTAATGAAATTATCTGGGAAAGTACTTCTGAGGAATTAAACTAGAGAATAAGGAAATCAAGAATATATGAAAGTTCTCAAGGAAAGAACACATACTTCTAACTTAATAATTCAATATAGAAACCATTATAGGAAGATAAATACAAGTCACGCATTCATTATTTCCAATTCAAAGAACAAGGCATAAAAACACTTATCAAAACCATAAGGCATGATGCGACTTTTGAGAGGGGTGCTCATTTCCACCCAACCATAGGCCCAATCACTCCCAATGGATTTATCTCTGGCCACCCTCGAGCTTACGCCGCGATGCTTTGAGATTCAATCTCTCACTTCCAGCTCAACGAAATTTAGGTACGAAGATTACTCTCCTTCCCCCTATACAGGAATAGATGAGGACGAAGGTTACTCTCCTTCTCCTGATTCAGTCTCTATTCTCTTTGATCAGAAATCACTTTCACTTTCAATCCTTCCTCAGACCCGAGATTTTCCACCCTCGTCTCTGCATTCTTCGTAGGCCCTCCCCCTGTCCACACCACACTTCTTTTCTTGCCTTCCTCAACAACATTGTGTGTGGCTCAAAATCCTAGTGTGTGGTCAGGTCCGGAAGCCTTACAGATGGGTGGTCTACCCCATCCCCTTATTAACTTTTGAGGAAGCCTTCCCACCTACCAGCCTAACTGTAATTCATTTCGGGTCAAAGGGTTGCTCTGATCTTGAGCAATTAAAACCAACATAGTACTAGTTCGGTGGAGGTTAACGCAACCATTCTGGGTCCCCTCCACCATATTTTCATTAGAAAACGTGGTATCTCTTAGCACATCCCCTTCTCAGCAATCATTCCACACTTTTACATTATCTATTAAAATAACAGGGTTTACATTCATCGACCTTCATACAAAGGTCCACCAAATCAAACATTCACACATTGATTTTGCCATAGTTCTTGGCCATTAAAGTTATATTTACAAACTAGGGGAAATAGGGTGTTACACGTATACATGTTGGATGACTATATAAACAAGAAAATATGTTGAAAGAATGTGTTTGTTGGTTGTTTCTCTCTTACTTCTTCTTTGGATGACCCGGGTTCAGATCTCAATAGGTTTCCAACAAAACTCTAAAAAACTATCGGCCCTCCTGGTAAGCCAGAAGGAAACATTGCGCACAGGGTTTACATTGCAGTCTCACCCGAGATCGCTTCTATGGGTGACTACAATACTCAGTTGTTTGTAGTCTAGGAATGAGTGGGAATATGGGGTTGTGTTCTTTCTTCCTTATGAATTATCTGTTTTAATCATTCAATCACTTCTATGATTTATTCATCTTTAAACCTATGCATGCATGCTTATAAATATGATCTGACCATTCATTCTTTAAGATAAAGATCAACAGAAAGTAAATCATTCATTAACATCCACACATAACACAAGGGTTACCGTGGTTCACCCCCTCTTGGGGATACGTCCACAAATATATGGATTCTCTACTCTTTTATTTATTCTTCTACAAAATCTTGCATTGGGCGCATTACATCTTCAGTAATACAATTAAGATTGAGGGTAAGAACCCTCTATTAGGTGGACTAGAACATATCAGGATCCTCATCCTATGACCTAACCCTCATAAACTACCTTACTCGACTCTTCTACAAACTTATTAACAATCCCACAAAATCCTAATAATGAACTCTCTTTGTTATTATATGATATATCTATATCTCACACATACATATATATCCCTCTCTCACATCCCCGACTTGTTCATATATATCTCTCCCTCACATCTACCCTTTACCTAGACCTCAGAGGTCCTTATTTATACTATTTTATAGGCTTGTAGTCATTACAATCCTTATCAAAAACCCTAACCCTACCATGGTTAGGTTGTTCTGCCTACACGCCATGTTTCTTTTCCTCCTGCATGTTGCTTTTCCTTCTTTTTCTACATGTTCTTTTTTTGCCACCTGTTGCACATGCTCCAAAATTAGGTCTTTCTCGAAACATATATTTCTCCAAAAATAGGCTTGCGCTCGAAATAGAATTCCTTCTCAAAATAGTCATGCACCCAACAAGACCCCAACATTGACATGTGGCTCATCCTAAGCCACTCAGGTGGTGTGTGCTCCTTGTACCTCCTTTTCCAAACTGTGAAAATTCTCTATTAGTTCCTTTCCTTTTGTCCTCATTTGTGCAACTTTGTCTGTCAGCGCCTCAACTATATGCGTTGTTATCTCTTCCTGTAGTAATTTTGCACCCTCTGACTGTGTTTGTTCCATGCTCATTTTCTCTTCCTCTAGCTACGTAATCATCTGTGCTACTTATTCCTGGAGGGGTTCCAATTGGGCTTGTGTTTCTTTCTTCTTTGTATGCAATTTCTTTAACTCTGTCTGTAGAGTCTTCATTTCTTCAGTTCCCTACAAGTGATCTATCATATCATTATTTTCTGATGTTGCTTTATCTCATGTATGGTAGTGTTGATTTTGTCCTCTTGTTGGTCCCATTGTTGGACCTTTTCATCTACTTCTAAAATGGTCCATATATGCGCAGTTATGTCGAACAACTCTGTGAATACCCTTGCTTATTTTTCCATCTCCACTATCTCAAGTGAAAATCTCTATTCTCTCTATTATTGAACCTCTGGAGGAGTCGTAGGATTATTTTTTTCTTTGAGCTCCTCAATTTCTTTCCTATATCCCTCAATTTTTTGTGAAATAATTTGTATCTTCTCCATTGCGATCCTCTCAGGTTCTTGTGAATTGTCTGGGGTGCGATTATATACTGTTGTCAACCCCTGTTCTAGCTTATCCACGTGTTCTTTCTCCTCCACTTTCTTTGAGGTCAGTTGGTTGCATGTGATTTATAAAATTTTGGTGACTCGCCTACCCACCTCAAGGTTAGTCGCATCTACACGGGCTCTAGATTGCAGTTCTTTCATTATGCTCGCATGGAGTCTGTATAATGCCTTGGTGGGTATATACACCATGACGACTTTAACTTGCTCAATTTCCCCCATGGGTTTCTGTGGAGTTTCATGATAAATTTTGATCATTTGGAGAGTGACCATGAATGTCTCCCTGCCTTGTACTGCTAATTGTACTGTCTCCTCTCTTTCTTTCTGCATAGGGGGTCACTGTGTTTTTTCCTGTCGTTGTGCTGTGGCATGTGGTCTTGCTTGACTCCATAGTTCTTGTAGAGTTTCATGGAATTCTATGAGCTTATCCATGATCTCTTCTCTTTGTGCCTCTACAATACAGACCACATGTTCCCCCATGTCTTGGACCTTGTCCATGACTAACTCAACATCATCCTCTGTCAGGGTGATGATTGGGTCTTCCATGACATACTTAATTTTTTTGCGCACCTCTTCTACCTGCATTGTTTTCCTTGTTGTCTATGAGGGTTGTTCCCCACTTGTTGTAACCTATACCCTTTCTTCACCATCTTGTGATGTATCCCCCTTTCAGGTATCTTGTTGGTTGTATGTCCTTGTCGTTGTTGTTTTCCTTGGTCTTTTAAGAATGGTGTTGCTTCCTAATGGTTGATTCTGTGTTGCAGCCTTTCTAGTGTTATCGGTTGGGCTGTTTGTTTTCGCTGAGGAACCTGCTTCAGCATTTTACTTGGGCTTGGTGGATTGTGTTGTGGATGGCCTTATTGTTGTTTTTTATACTAGTATATTCCACTGTGAAAGCCAATCTCTAATTATCCAGTCAACTTCTTCCCTAGTGATACAATATTGCATCTCCAACCATGCCTTCTTTGGATCCCTTATTGCCTAGATCCACATGTGATGCATGGACGCCTTGAACCTGGATATCCCTTCGGTTTCTTGGATTGCCTTCACAAGAATGTGCCACACATTGGTTGTGTGTTGTTTTATTTATTCCAGCAACATCACAAACATTGTGTTTTTTTCTTGTTGATTTTTATTATCCTTGGCCTGCCAAAGGGACTCATATCTAGCCACGTAGAGTTTTCTTTTCCTGTCTAGAAAGGTTGAAAACTTTGGCTCTTACCACCCTACCAAGGATATAAGTATGATGAGCCAATAGTAATGGAAATCGGTTCCATTATCCTGCAGATCTCTGCAATCAACCAAAAATTGGTTCGGTAGGTATGGTGCCCAAATAAACATCACTCCTTCCGCACACTACGCAACTACTGCTATGACTCTTGTTGGAGCTTCTTCTTTTCTGCATTTCCTCAACAACTTACAAGACATAAGCTTGTTGGAAAACCTCGTCACATTTTCATTAATTTCCTTAAGCACAATGCCGATGTTTCCCCTATTGGTGCCAAATTGTGCCTTTACCATCTTGGTGATTTCCTTCTCATGTGCCTTGTTATCCAAGTTGGCAAGTACTCCTATGTCTACATGACGACTGTAGGTAATATTGTGATCCTAGAAATCAACACCACATCTAGTTGTATTGGCTTATCCATCGAAAGGATGTCACCATATATCTAGGCTACTAACTATTTGATGCAGATCCCGATGTTTTTACTGTGCCCGAAGTGCAGTATATCCAAGAGGTTCATTATGTCATAGTTATATAACCCCATTATCGACGGTACAGACTCCATTATCGGTTTACCTAGGGGTCCAATTTCCCCTGTATTTTCTAAGTATGTCTCTTCGGCCAATTCTGGGAATTTGGTCACATCGTGCACATCGTGGTACAAGTACCTAATTTTTGGTACTTTTCCAAGCATATCATCCACAATGACCACTGCATTTGGGAGATATGGAAGTGTGATGTATGTGGCATCCCGCGCCTTTCTTTTCTGCCCTATAGTAGATGGGCCTACCTATGCTATTTATGTGTCCTCTTATTCCCTCTCAGATTCCAACTGGTCAATGATGTCCTCGACCAACATCTCTTATGCTTAGTGTCCTTG
>SNQJ01S0050055.1:94971-105990 GCA_010110895.2 Picea sitchensis | reverse complement strand
GAATGATGATGACAGCATGACATCATACCTTGTGAGAATCTCTCAAGTTAAGAGATCAACTACAAGCTATTGAAGAAATGATTTTAGAGAAGGAACTGGTAAATATAGTACTCAATGGTCTTCCCAAGACATGGGATGCATTTCCCGCAAGCATGAACACAAGAAAGGATTATCCCACATTTGAAGAACTCTGGACTTGCTGTGCACAAGAAGAATCAAGGATTAATGCAAAAGAGAAACCCCAAAAGAAATACGATGATCAAGCTTTTACAACAAGGTTCAAGAATTTCATAAATAAGAAGAAGTTTGGCTCAAGGAAGAAACCAAATCAAGAAAAAGATATGTCAAAAGATACAATGCTTCAACTATCGAAAATATGGTCACTACAAGAATCATTGTCTCGAGTTAAAGAAAAGGAAGGAAACACACGAAGCATCAGTTGCCGAAGAAAGGGAACCCTCAAAGAAGGCCAAGCAAGATAAAACAAACTCCTTCTAAATCAAGGTAACAATATTCTTCATAGTTCTTGTACATACCATGTTTACATAGTTTCTATATATATCTTGCATATCTATTTCCTAGAAGATAAGATGTTCAAGTGAAACAAATACATATGTAAGAATAACAAGATAAGGATTGCTATCCTGATGACTACAAGTCAAGCAATGCACATGAAAAGATGAAGTATATTGACAATCCTTGGTAACAATTCCTGTGGAATTTATTACATAAGTAACAACTGCAAGATAAGCTGAAATCCGAATCAAACTTGAAGAAACCCAGAAGAAGTAAAAACAAAAAGAAGTCAGCAATCAAGAGGAAATTAGAAAAAGACATGTGACACTTTGTAGAAGGCAATAAGGATGCAGACGAAAGTGTGGACTCTCTTAGATGGAGGGAGCTGATTATATAATTCCAAAAGAAGAGCATGCATTCATACATGAAGCAAGGATTAGGAGGGAACTAATCCTAAATGACATGATCCATTGAGGATTATGAAGTATCTGTCCATGTTCCAATTGAAAGCAGAAGCCATGAGAAACAATACGTGTCCAGTTTGACTCTAGAAGAAGTCTTCTTCGAAAACAAGCCTTAAAGTATCCTCGGTTGTCCATCTACATCCATGATCCTATGATGAAAGGAAGAAGTTGGAATCTTCAGGACATGGAATCTATAGAAGACTCCATGGACCCAAGAGCTAAAGTGAAACATGAGGAAGAACATGAAGATTCCAAGAAAGAAAGAAAAACCAGAACAACCAGTTATTATATCGAGAATCACAAGACTACCAGCTTGGTTTGAACCCACTAGAAGCAATCAAGCAAAAGAAATGGAAGTTATGATGAAGAACAATATATGTAAGAAATTGTGGAAAAGGATTGTGAATGGAAGCTTTGCGAGATTCAGAACTAGAGGTTCTTCCAGAAGGAGGAAAAGACTATGATAACAACTTGTTCTCGTAAACCAGATACACCTCTATCTGAGCTATTATATCTCTTGCAGTATCCATGGATTGAAGTTTACATTAGTTGGTTGTAAAAGACTATTCTCCCAATAGAACGATTGAGGAAGAAGCTTATGTAAATCAATCTCAAGGTTTTGAGGTATACCAGAAAGAGACCCATGTATGAAGATATAAGAAGACCTTGTATGGATTCAAACAACTTGATGCAGAGCATCTCATATACATCAGAAGCGTGGTGAAAATTTTCTATGACAGAGACAATGTATCAAAATAGGTACTCAGAAGTCTAGGATGATGGATTGCTAATCCATGGCAAACTCTCATGATGATAGAAGAAATGCTACTTGGATATGTTTCAGTTTGAGCCTTGCCACGATGTCATGAGCTAGCAGGAAACAAAAGTGTTGACTTCGACCATGATATATATTGTAATGATCAGAGCTACATGAAGCCTTCATAGAAAACCAATGTTCCATAACAGACCAAAGTACATTGAGGTCAAGCATTACATTCTCCGTGATGAAGTCCATAAAAGAGAAGTGGTTCTCCAATATATCTCAACAGATGAGCAGATAGTAGATATTCTGGTAAAACCTCTGTCCAAGATGAAAAGTTTGCAAGGTGGGGCTCGTGGAGACGACTTCATTATTGAAAAAGGAAGAGATTACTCCCAGGTTGGGAGGGAGCACTGATGTGTTATTGATTTATGGACAGTCACTTTTTAGTTCGAAAAATGGTCCAGGATGAGCAGTTCCTTTCCAGTTCGGAAAGTGGTTTGAGATTTCTGACGGACATGCATTTTCCAGTTCGGAAAATGTCCCAGATCGGACAGTCATTTTCGTAATGAAAATGGTTCGATAGATTGCTGATGTACCATATACAATGATTCCCCTTCTGGCCAGTGTGGGGGAATGGTCTAGGACAATCATTCTTCTTGGCAGTCACTTTGAGTAGTGGTCAAGTAGAATGGTTCGCCTCGTCGGGCAGTCATTCTTTCGAAATTCACAGTTGTGAGTAGTTTCGAAGAATGGTCCGTTTTGGAGGTTGGTGCAGGACAATCATTCCCTAGGGAAGACTCATTCTATCAAGGTTGCACTATGGTTAATGCCGGAGGAATGGCCCAGTTAGGTGAATGGTCCAGGTTCAACAATCAGGGACATGCATTCCCTAGGGCTGACTCATTCTCTCTAGGTTGCACTATGACTAGTGCTGGATGAATAGCCCAGTTAGGTGAATGGTCTAGGCTCAGAAATCAGGGACAATTATTCTTCTATGCTTGAGAAGAATAGTCCAGATAGCCCATGGTTGATGTTTTACTTTCTGAGGGCAGATGCTCTTCCAGATCTCACAGATGTGAGTGGAAGAATGGCCCAGATGACTCAGTTTATATCATGATATTGTTTTCTGTGCAGGTTGATATCAGATGACATGATTGCTATGGAGACTGTATGTCTCTGGACAGTAGATGTATGCTAATGTGGTGGATGTGTTCCACTGGTTGTGACTATGTGTCACTGATTAAGTAATCGTGTGCTACTTGGTGTGGTAGTGTACCACTGGATAGTAGTTGTGTACTACTATGGATAGACACAATTGTGTTCTATTGAGTGACATTGTTCTGATTGCCGTGTAGACTATCAGTAGTGATTGAAAATGATTATCAGCTAGATGGATAGTCAATGTGCTAGTGGACAAACATTCTCCAGGCGAAAAATGGTCCAGGACAATTATTCTTCTAGGACGTATGTAGAAGAATATTTCTTGTAGCCCATGGCGTGGCTTCCAACATCCGTTGAAATAGTTATTCTTCTAAGCCATATGTCCGGATTAGAAGGATGGTTCTTGCATCACTTTGTGGAGTGAATGACTTATTCAGTATCATGGTTGATTACTTAGATGGAGTATGACTTTGAGAGATGATACAGTTGATGCTATCAGATGATACTGATAGTGATGATGGTGCTCGTGAGCTAATCATGAGATAACCTGTATGGCTATGATGGTGCTACTGGGTGAATGGTATGTTTGTGCTCAAGACCATTGCCTTCAATACCTCCCTAGCTAGGAGGGAGTGTTGATATTATGGTAGCTGCGGGAGGTATTAACCTCCACGTGTAACCCTGATGAGAATATAATATTCCAAGAAGTAAAAGAAACCCTAAAGCATTGGACATAACCCTAGAAGACAAGTCGGCTAAAGGAAATATTTAATATTGAGTGTTTAGCCTCTAGAATGAGAAGTCGGCCCAAACAACTAAGGAGAAACAGTATAAATACAGGTCGCCAGATCTCATTTGACACACACAACTTGCAACTATAGAAATGTAAGAGTGTGCACTGCAAAAACTGAGTAAGTGCACAAGTCTGGAGAGTAGCTGCAGCTGCAGCTACTGCAACATGTATTCTCGGTTTAGGCTTGGACTTTCTATTGGTTATGGTTTGGACTTTCTGCTTTGTGTGCTAGCTTTAGAGAGAGGTACGCTACATTGATTGGCTATTAGGCCTAGGGTTTGCTTCCAGAATTATTCTCTGTCAAGGTTAAGGTGCTTGGGGGTGGCTTTGGCCTATGGTTGGGTGACAATATTGCTATATTGTCTATGGTTAAACGAGCACACCTATTATTTCTAACAATCTCCATCTCAACCTGATGATAGAAGCAGAAGCCATCAAATTTGCCATGCTACACTTGGATGGTGAGGCTCATGAGTGGTGGTACCATGGGCTAATGACGTTAGGGCATGCTAGCATCACATCCTATGTGGAGTTCACACAGAGATTGATGGACAGGTTCAACAAGAAGGATCCAGAAGTCTCCTTCCACGAGTTGGCACAATTAAGGCAGATAGGTACACCAGAGGCCTTTATTGCAGAGTTCGAGAGGGTAGCTGTGCAGGTGACAAACATATCAGAGCATAGATTGGTGATGTTATTCACATAAGGTTTAGCTGAGCCCCTGCGTGGGTGGGTCAAGGCCTTCAAACCAACCACACTGCAGGATGCTATTATGAGGACTCTTGATATGATGGATTCAGTACCAAAGACTAAAGGACCAACCAAACCTTACATTCCTCCCAAGCCTCAGGATAGGAATTGATTTCAGAAGGAATGGATAGGGAAGGATTGTTTGGATGAAGAAACTCAAAGGGAGCTCAAGCGGAAGAAGCTTTGCTTCACCGGCAAGGATCCTTGGGAGTTGGGTCACAGATGCATGGGTAAATGGAAAACACACTATATAGAGGTGCTTTCTGATGGGGAGGACGATGAGGAGACACGTCACGTGCTAAGAGAGGTACAGAGCAGTCCCGAGGAGTAGCCATGCAATGAGGGCAGGGAGGATGAGTCATCTCGTGAAGAGCCCAAGAAGGTGGTCATAGCCACACTTTCAGGAGTTCCCAAGTATTACACATTCAGAATCAAAGGGGTTGTACAGGGACACCGGATTATAGCACTGATTGATGGTGGGGCCACCCATAATTTCATTGATGCAACATTAGTTGACATGAAAGGCATCCCAACAAAAGACTTCGAAGGATTCAGTGTGGTAGTAGCAAATGGGGTATAATATAGAGTGTACTCACATGATGAAAGGGTTACATGTGACAATGGGTAACTACACACTAACCGATGATTTCTACGTGGTCGGCCTAGCAGACGCCAACGTAGTCTTGGGCGTCCAGTGGCTCTATTCATTGGGGGACATCAACATGAACTACAAAATCACGAGGATGGAATTCATAGACGAGGAAGGAAGAAGAGTGGTTTTGAGAGCTCTTCGTCTTGGAGTGTGATGCATTCGAAGAAGGGATAGGAGCAGTGTTGATGAAAAACAAACACCCCATAGCTTTTGAGAGCCGCAATCTAGGGGAAACTGAGAGGCTTCTTTCCACCTATGACAAAGAAATGCTAGCCATCATGCATGCGTTGGGCAAATTCTGACAGTATTTGGTTGGAGGGCATTTTGTGGTTAAGATAGATCACAATAGTTTGACACATTTTCTTGAACATAAGGACTTGAATGAGAGGCTGCAGAAGTGGGTCAACAAGGTACAGGCGTATGATTTTGACATAAAGTATGTCAAGGGGAAGAACAATGTGGTTGCAGATTCCCTGTCCAGGAGACCTACAACATTTTCCATATTTGAGATTGGAGCCGATTGGAAATCTGTTCTTTTGGTAGAGTACTCCAAGAACGCTTTTGCAGGGGAGCTGATAGATGGCAGCATGTAGGACGACAAGTACATAGTAGTAGATGACACCATCTGTTACAAGGGTAGGATATATATTGTTCCCGAGTCCACTCTCAAGGAGAAGATCTTGAGAGTAGTTCATGACGCTCCATTAGTCGTGCATCCAGGGTACCTAAAGACTTACAGGCAGGTACGTGAGAGATTCTCTTGGAAGGGTCTCAAGGGGGATGTCTTACGGTATGTAAGGGAGTGCTTGAATTGTCAGGAGAACAAGTCTGAGCTCACACACCCTGCAGGTCTACTACAAGCTTTACCTATTTTGGAGCAGAAATGGTAAAGTATCTCTATGGATTTCATCACAGGGCTTTCGAAGGTGTAGGGTAAGGACTGTATTTATGTGTTGGTGGACAAATTAATCAAGTATGCACACTTCTTTGCCATACCATCCGAGTATAAATCCCCACAAGTGGCAGAGCTCTTCTTCCGGGAGATATTTAGACTTCACGGTCTACCTAGAACCATTGTGAGCGACAGGGATAGCAGGTTCCTCGGTGCCTTTTGGCAAGAGTTGTTCAGATTGGCAGGTATAGAGTTGACGCTCAACACGAGTTATCACCCCCAGACAGATGGGCAAACTGAGATCGTCAACAAATGGGTTGAAGGGTACTTGCATTACTATGTGTCCGTGCGTCACATGTCGATCGGGATGAGCCCATTTAGGGCATTGTATGGCTACAAAGCCTCGTCATTTGTGGAGTTGGCATTCGATGAGAGTAAGGCTCCCAAGGCCAAGGATTGGATTCATGATAGCTAGGATATCCTGAGGGTCCTAAAGGACAACTAACGGATGGCGCAAAATCAACCAAAGACATATGCGGACAAGCACTGGGTGGAGTGTAGCTTCGAGGTGGGTGATCTGGTTTTTTTGAGTCCAACCATATTGACAGTCTTCTCTGAAGAAGAGTGGTGCAGAAAAAGTCCACCCATGTTTCTATGGACCATACAGGGTGATCAAAAGGATAGGAGAAGTAGCTTACGAGTTGGAGTTACCGGAGGTCAGCAAAATTCACAATGTGTTCCATGTTTCTTGCCTCAAGAAGGACTTGGGCCAACACATCGTTTCTTCCACAAATCTACCACCCTTGGACGAGGAAGGTCATTTGATTTTGGTTCCCGAGCAGATTTTGGCATTTAGAGAAAAATGCTTGAGGAATTAAATGGTAAATGAGTACTTGATAAGATGGAAGGATTTACCAGAGGAGGTCACCACATGGGAGGGAGACTAGATTTTGCAACATCTTGGGTTGCTGTTGCTTGAGGACAAGCAATCTCGGGGAGGGAGGACTATCTTGTCCCCACCCATTTAACTCCACGAAGGAGGGACGTAGTGGCTTAAGGGGGCTCCCTGTAGGCGATAGTCCCCATCTAAATGGGAGCCGTGGGCTTTAAGGGTCTCTTGGGCAAAGAAAAGGGGTAAGTGACCCCCGCTTTAAGGACAAGTTACCCTAAAACAAGGAAGCAAGCTAAAGGCAAAAACTATATATGGAGAGGGAGGCTGATTTGGAAGAGGAGAAGAATTGATTTGGAATTGTTCCTTTTTGTTGTGGGAGGCGGTTGCCTCAGATCTGTGGAGGGTTGATTAACCCTCAGCTTCTGTTTGGTTTCGATGGGCTTGTGCTCACCCTAGCTCAACCCTTGTCACTTTTGCCTCAGTATCACAACCATTGAAGTTTTATTTGCTGAAGAAGAGGATCGAATTCATCAGGGAGGCCGATCTACTTTGTAGTCTGTGGAAGGTTGAAGGAGGTTTCTAGGTGGAGGCTGAGGACACTAAAGTGGCAGCGAGCTGTTCCAGTCCTTTCAAAGGAGGCCGTCCCTACTCTTTGTGGTTTGGGAAGGGGCCGAGACTATTTGCTGTGGCCGGGAGTTGGCCAGACTATTTCAGAAGCTCCTTGGGTGGATACACTGTAAGTCGTGAGCACGCCCAGTTTGAGGAGTGAAGGCCGAGTGACCTCGGAGCAAAGAACCATGAGCTTGGAGGAGGACTGAACCATCAAGGGGATAACGACATCCTCCCTCTTATCCAAGACCCAGGTTTATGGTCTGCTTAGGTGTTTTTGTAGCGCTGTAACAGTCTAGAAATTGGTGTTTTATTGAATTGTATAGTGATTACTGTAATTGTTGTAACTGAGTTAATGGTCCTGAGGACTGACTTTATTTAGGTTGCTATATTACTGAACCGGGAATCAATCTTGGAAGTACTTGAATTCTGTTACTAGTATTCATGTATTGCTAAAGTTGTGACAACAACCTTTAGAAGGATTTATTGTTGGTTTTGGACATTGTTTACGACTGGTTTTTGGGCACTGTTTACTGCTGGTATTTCTATGCTACAGAACCGGATTCGGTGTTGATTCTATTCATATGCTGGATATTTATAAATTTGCCTTGTTGGTAGAAAAACCATATGGTATTGCACAAATTAACTGTTTCAAGCTGACCTAATTCCCTTTTTTCCAGCCTAGAAAACCCTAGGTATTTTACAACTTGATGGTTCTTGAACTCAATCGCTAGCCCTTATACTCGATAACTGAAACTGAAAGCAAGTTCTCTTTGAGACTTGGAACAAGAAAGACATCATCAAAATCCCAAGTGTTACCTAACTCGAGTTGGAAGGGAATAATACCTACTTTTGCTACATGGTGCTTGGCATCATCACTAACTCAACCTGTACTCCCAAGTCCTGCTTTAGTAGACTAGAAAATAATTGTCGGGTTGATGCCATCTGACGAGATGCTCTACTATCCACATACCACACATTCTTAGGAATTATATTTGTAGAAAGGCAAGATACCATTGAGAAATCCTTCTCAAACTTGGCAACAAACTCATTCATCTGGGTTTTTGCAGAGGTTGCTACCTACTTCTGCTGTTGCTTCCCTTTACCCTTCTTCTTATCCGGACACTGTGAAGCATAATGACTGTGCTTATGACAAATGAAACACTTGATTTTACTCAAGTCCTTTCCTAACTGTGTGGCTAACTCCTCACTCTTTCCCTTACCCTTGCTGGGTCCTTTACCTCTACCCTTATTTATTTCACCAAATAGAGCCAATTTCTTGTCATCACCCTTCTTGCTGGCCTTTGACTCCATCTGAATGTCCTCCTTGATGCAGTCATCCTACAACCTTTCAAAGTTAGGAAGGTTCTCACATGCACAAATACCTTTGACAAATGGTTCCCACGAAATTAGGAATCCATTTAGTGCCATGTTCACCAGCTTTGCGTCTGCAACCTTCTCCCCAATTGATGCAAAAGTTGATCACGAATCAACATGACCTTCATAAGATATTTGGTAACTGAATCTGATCTGGTCATCTGTATGGATCTAAGTTTGTTTCGCAATATCATCTTTCTGTTTATGTTCTCACTCTTGTAGATGATAACCAGGGCATCAAATATTTACTTTGTCCTCTTCTTCTTGGATATATGAGGGATCAAATGATCCTTTATGGCATCCATGATCATTTGGTTGGCCTTCACTTCCTTCTTCTTGTGAGTTG
Source organism: Picea sitchensis (assembly GCA_010110895.2). NCBI lineage: Eukaryota > Viridiplantae > Streptophyta > Pinopsida > Pinales > Pinaceae > Picea > Picea sitchensis. The sequence goes on along the minus strand of SNQJ01S0050055.1, from coordinate 96,775 downwards.
CCAACAGTTGTGGATTTGTACATGAAGGCACAACATCCTTGACAATATCCCATAGATCATTCTCTTCCAATAAGAGTGTAACCTCCACTTTCCATGTTAGGAAATCTGAGGCGACATTTGGTCTATCCTTGAATCTGAGGCTAGCTAAGTCCATCTTTGAGATATGACGCACAATCTCCCCGATTTGAAAATTAGTTTTTAAAAAAGGAATATTGAAACCCTCTAACTACTGGTCCTTCTTTTTGGTGGTTGATTTACTGCTGTAAATCGTTGAGAATCTCAATCAGAGAAGCTTCTCTGATACCATCTAAATTTTCCAACCTATGTGTTTGTTGTCATAATGTTCTCTCATTAAATAATTCAAAACATAATTTATTTAACAATAGAATATTAAATTTCTAAACATTGCATCCATCACACAATAGCTGAAAAATGAACAATGGAAGAAATAAAACACATACATAGGGATTTCGCCTTCAAATAAGCTTTTCATTCCTTTGATCAAAGCTTACAAGGTGACTTCTGCACTTTGCTTTAAACCAACAGCTGAACGATCGATAAAATCACCTCAAACAATATTGTATAGCTAGATTTGAGGGTGTACGACATGCGCATGAAGAAAGGACTGCTACAACAATGGTATGGCTTGTATACCCTGCTGTACTTGCTGGTCACTTCAACAATCTGCTCCTCTTCTTCTCTTTGAATGCACTCTTCCCTCTTCTAGCTCTCTTGTTGTCTTCTCATGTGTGTGATTGGCCTCGATGCTCTCCTATCTTGTCCTATTTATGCTTTGAGAGAAGATAACTAATCTCATCAATCCTAGTGACTAATCTACTCAATCCTAGTTGCCATCTATCTCAATCATGAGATGTACGGGTAAGATTAAATCCCAATCTAAGTCACTATTGTTCTAGAACTTCTAGAGCATTTCATTTAGATTCTTAAGGCTATTTTACTTCAAAACATAAGACTTTCACTGTTTCTCTTATTTTTCAAGCGAAATTACAAGATGAAATTATTTCCCACTTTTCCTAAGTGGTCACTAAAGAAATGTCTCAAACTGCTTCCTACATGTTCACACTGAACGTATGCAAGAAGTTCTTGGTCGAGCTATATTTCTCAACACAATATGGCCTCTAGCACAACTTTCACTAGCATTACTTTGCCTCCTAACGAAAGTTACTTATTACCAGTGTTCTAGGGGGATGCATCCCCCAGGGTGGAGGTCGCGTCCCCCACGTTTCCCATGTGCTTGGGATGGGGGGACTCCTAGGGGGACGTTTCCCCACGTCCCCTTTTCGGGGAGACGTGGGGAGACATGGGGGGACGCGACTCCCCAAGGTGGAGGACGAGTCTCCCCGAAAGGGGGACTCCTGGGCGTCCTCCCTTGAAAATGGGGACTTCTAGAGGTCCCCCCCAAAAGGGGGACTTCTGGTCGCCCCCCCTTGAAAAGGGAGACTTCTGGACGTCTCCCCCGAAAGGGGGACTCCTGGACGTCCCCTCTTGAAAATGGGGACTTCAGGACATCCCCCCGATTTTTTTTTGCCTAATAGGGCTTAAAAACAAAAATTTAAATTTAAAAAAGCAAAAATTAAAAAACAAANCCACGTTTCCCATGTGCTTGGGATGGGGGGACTCCTAGGGGGACGTTTCCCCACGTCCCCTTTTCGGGGAGACGTGGGGAGACATGGGGGGACGCGACTCCCCAAGGTGGAGGACGAGTCTCCCCGAAAGGGGGACTCCTGGGTGTCCTCCCTTGAAAATGGGGACTTCTAGAGGTCCCCCCCAAAAGGGGGACTTC
>SNQJ01S0050055.1:82199-94850 GCA_010110895.2 Picea sitchensis | reverse complement strand
TTTTTACAGTTTTAACTTTTGAGTCTTGACTCTAGATACTGATGACCTCAGACATTGACTCGTCACTCTTTACTATTTTAAATTTTTGAGTTTGAGTAATTCCAATTTACTATTTCAGACTTTAGTATCTACTATTTAGTATTTTGCTTAGTACTAATTAATTATATTCTAGAATGATGAAGGGTGAATTTAATTTTTGAATCAATGTATCAATATTTATTATTTTACTATTTCTGTTTTAACTTTCATTTATGATTTATGAATCAATGTATTTCATTACTGAATTTGAATTTGAATTTTGAATCATGTTTAATAGTTTAATAATTTACAAATTTGAATTTTCAATTTACTAGTATTTAGTATTTACCGATGAATTTGCATGGGATGAACATTGAATTGTTATTGTTGAGATTTTATCATTATTATTTTTATTTTTAAAATTTTATATTTTATATTTTTTTGTATTGTATATGTGACGTCCCCCCTTCCCCTAAAATCCCTTAAATTTGGGGGTACTTCCACACGTCCCCCCTGTGCATCTCCCCGCACCCGCGTCCCCCTGTCCCGGAGACTTGGTGGAACATTGCTTATTAGACCATACCTTAATCCTCTTCTTCTTTTTTCAATGAGCCACAACTAGTCTCTATTCCCATAAGCATAGAGGTTTAGTAGAAAGCCAAGTTACCTTAGCCTTGAATCTAAATCTCGTACTTGGAAGATGAGGATCACCTTGATTGCATTTTCATGCCATGGAGCAGGTAAACTCTTCAAATGTCTTTGGATGATCCCTTATAGGGATTATTGCTAAGAATGTGGCCATGAAGCTCTCAAAATACTCCCATCTTGTCTTGATACCTCTACTACCTTCAACAAGTCTACTTCCAACAAATCACAAAAACTCATAAAGAAGTCCATTGGTAGTGTTAATGCAATTTTCTGCACTTAGGATAGACCTGAAAAATGACTCAAAGTTTGCTGTTCGCACTCTAGGATAGATCTGAAAACAACTTGCAATCTGCACAGAAAATGGTTAATTATAAGAAATCTGCCCGAATCTGTCACTGAACAGAAACTTCTCCTTTTGGGCTGGTGCATGCCAACCACAGGGGGGTGTCCCTAGACTTCTTCTTCACTGTCGGCCACCTGTAATTCTGCAAAATAAGGGAATATGACAGCAACAAATACAATATAACAACAGCAAAAGAATGAAGTTTATGGCTGTTTTTAGATTACGAAAGTTCAGAAAATTAAATCTTTAGTGTTTTTGTTGAGATTCCTACAACCATTTTTACTCAAAACCAGCAAAGAAAAATATGAAGAAAGAGATTCCAAACAGTAGAAAATAGGCCAAATGGTATACTGGTAACTTCTGAAAATGAGACAGTTTACAAGCTAGAACACACGCAAAAGTAGAAGGCCCGGTACAAGCACATCAAACTTTTATTTCTGCAAATGTAGGAGGCTGTTTGCGCCAAGAAACAAGTACAAAGATGGTGTAGTAGTGATCCCTGCATACAAAAATCAGAAGCTAGAAAGAGAGAGAAGGGGAGAGAATTCTGAAGTCTTGAGCTGATGAAGTAGAATATCCAACACTTGAACAATCAAATGCCTTTCATTATATAGATAATGAGTGAGGAGAGGGTGCCTTAGGTTAGGTAGAGGAAGGTGGGGCACTCCCTTGAGTTGTGGAGTGAGTGGAGTGTGAGGGATGAGTGGAGTTAGGGAGCGATTTGTGGAGGTTGGTTGAGGTAGGTGAGAGAGAGGGTGCCTCATGAGTTAGGTGAGGCCCCTTGACTAGTGGTGCGCCCCCTTGGAAAGTGGGAGGAGTGGAGAGAAAGGGGGAAATGGGGAGTGAAGTTAGGGGAAGCATGACTTAGGGAGAGGATTTAGGGATTTAGTGGGTGAGGAAATGAAATAAGGAGATAAATAAGGTAGGCACCCCCTTAGGAGAGAGAAAAAAGGTGGGCGCCCCCTCCTCATGACTCATTCATGCCAACTCATCCAAACACTTGGCCAAGCTACCTCTTGTCATTTTTGGAGACTGCCATGTGACACCTAGCTAAAAATAGACACTGCCAAAAATAGACATGTCCAAAAATAACAGTCTCCTTAAAATTTTGGAAATGCCACAAATGTGTCCGAGACCACCAGGAGACCACTGCCTAAAATAGTATGTCTAAAGATAGATGTTGCTAAAAATAGAAATTCCTCGGAAGTTAATAGAAATATACCCATCAGTTTTGTTTTCGCACAAGGAATCCAGAAATGTCATCGAAATCACCATCTGATCCCCCGATCTCCAACTTCTAAAAATAGAAAGTACTTGCGTGACATCCTGGAAAGGGTTCAATGGACTCAAAATGCGACCAGGAACAAGATTGTATGCTCGAAAATGTCATGCGAGTCTTCGGACACTGTCTCCTAAAAAATAGGGAACTGGCAAAAAACAACGATCTCTCTCTCTGAACCATGGAGAACTGAGCTGAATCTGTCACCGAAGCAAAACCACCACTAAACCAATCTCTGTACTTTCCCTCAACATGAAACAACCTTAGCCTGATCAAGTGCTGTCTCTGAAAAAATGTCTGAATGCCAGTAGATGAAAATAACATTGGCCCTTAACCCTAGCATTTCAAGTGAAAAAATACAGGGGTTAACAGGTAGTCCATCCGAACTTGGTATTTTGTCTTTTTGATAGAAGAACACACCACATTTTTTAGTTCCTCTTTTGACATCACCTTCATTAATTGCTCTCTTTGATCCTTACTAATAAACCTTGCAAAGTAATGGGATACAATGATTACTTTTGTTATACTTGCCCTCTAAGGATCTTTTTATAGATTCTCAAAGTATTTAATGCCTTCTTTTGATAGGTCTTCAAAATAAGTAACCATTCCACCACTTGATTTCCCTTAACTCCCAAATAGTGTTTTAACATTTTCTCATATTGGCATAGTTTTGAAAATACCTAGTATTACTTAGCATTCTCTAGATGACCCATCTAACTTTCGATTGGTGAGACCTCAACTCTTGGGTCAACCTCCCCCTCCCTGTAAACCAACCTCCTCAAGACCCCTAAGGAGTTGCTGCTCCAGATCTTTGGATCATGCGTTCCCTAGGCATCCAAATGGTTTGTCAATAGACAAATTAGTTCCAAACAACCTCAAGAACAGATCAGTTCTTGATGGTCATAGAGCCAAGCACCCTTTGTTTAGAGCAACTAGACGTCCATCTAAAGCTTCTTTTCCCTAACCTTATAGGTTAGGAGAGTGGGGTGCTTGACCTCTTGGGCTCCTCCTAGGATCATACTACTAGGTCCTATTTGTTGATGATTGCAGCGTCATGTGACGTTCTCCAGGTCTTTCTCCTTTGGACTGAGTTGAGTCGATCTGTGAGAGGGCCCATGTAATGGGTGTGTTGTTCTCCTCTGGACTGAGTTGAGACGATGTGTGCCCATGTGTTGGGTGTGCCCATGTGATGGGTGTGCATTAGACTCTGGACCGAGTTGTCATGACGTGTGGTCTCTTGTCTACTCCTCTGGACTGAGTTGAGATGACTTGAGATGGTCTCCTGCCTTGTACTCCTCTAGACTGAGTTGAGTTTGCTTGAGATGGTCTCTTGCCTTGTACTCCTATGGACTTAGTTGAGTCGGCTTGAGATGGCTCTCCAGATGGTACTCCTGTGGACTCAGTTGAGTGATCTGTTGAGAGTGATGTCCTTGTGGCTGAGCATAGGTGGACGTGTCCCTAGTGGTTGAGCACTAGAGGATGTGAGATCCCTTGCTATATTGTCAGAGAGTGAGACTTTGGTAAAACCCTAATTTATGTTGTAAAGGTACAAGTCGGCCCCGCCATGCAAAGATAATTAATATTGTGTAATTATTAATTATATTATTAAGTTGTACAGGTCGGCCCTATTGTGCCAAGTGTCATGTCTTTTGGTTGAGTTAAGTTTGTATAAATAAGAAATAGATCCCTATTGTGGATCATATCTCTCACATGCTCAATGCTTGGTCTGAAATTATGAGGATTGCAATTCGCACTTCTCTAGGAGCTAGTTTTCTCAGTCATAGCAGCACCCTATTGTGTGCTAGGTTTGGTGGTGGATGGTGGATCTTCTCTTGGTAGTATAGCAAAGGATTGTTGGGTTTTTCCCTTGATTGAGAAGGGTTTTCCCAGGATATTTCTGGTGTCTTTTGTGCATGGTTATTCTTCTTGTGATCTTGGTTTACTGCAGCTAGTGTTATTGTAGCTGCATTATAGATGRCTGTAGCTTATGCTAAATTAAATAAATTACATGCATGAGCTAAAGCAACAAAAACTTAWCATGGTATCAGAGCAGTTCTTGAAGATGACCCATTGCACATTAATAAAGGAAGGTCGTGGAAGGTTGAGGCTACTAGCACCCCTGCCGCTGATGTAAAGAGAAGGGCCAGACCTTTATTAATTCTGTGGTGAGGTTCTAAGCTGGCTGCAGGCCTTTTCTTGAAGGAAAACCGCAGCATGGAAAGGCCCCTCTAGGCTGCAGCAGAAGGTTCCTAACAACAACCCTTAACAACAGACTTAAGGCCGAGTTTCAGGCCTTAACCGCAGACCTAAAACACAGACCTAACAACATCTCTAAAAACCACAGACTTAAAACAATTTGAGGCCGGCTATGAGGCTGAAAGACTGAGTTTTTTGAAGTAAATTGCAGGCAGACTAAAGGCAAAATCTGAGGTGCATTCAAACAACATTTTGTGATAGATCTGAGGCAGCCCGGTGACAGAATCTGAGGTTGTGATAGAGGGAAGATCTGAGGTTGTCCGAGGCAGATACAAGGGCGAACTTCAACAGAGAATAGGTAGCGAACTGAAGCTGATCTGAGGCAATTTTGAAGTGACTTCTGAGGCAGCGAATTAAAGAGATCTGAGGCTGTAAGAGCGAGTTACCTGAGGCAGCAAGGCCGAAATTCTGAAGCTGATCTAAGGCCTATTCTATGGCAGAATTAAGGCCATCTTTTAGAGAAAATTTCAGAAGTCAAGGACTTCTCCTCTTGGCACAAAAATTCCAGAATTTAAAGGGCTGCCTTTCAGGAGTAACCTTGGCAAGTTCCAGACCTGGTACTTCATGCAAAATTTTGAGGGTGAAAGTTCCAGATCTTGTGTATACCCAAAGCGAAGATTGAGGAACAACTAGCCCGAGTCTGAGGCCAATCTCTGGGCACAAGTTTCAAGTTTGCTACAGGAAGTATATTAGCAAAGTTCTAAATCAAAGTGCGAAGACATTTTCGTTTTGAGGTAAAATTTTTGAAAACTTGTTTCAAGATTGATCCTTGAGGTGACTTTTGAGCGTGGGCTATATGGAAGCTCTAGTGGACATCAAAGAGATTAGACTTGCAGCCCTTGTCACTAGGAGACTAGACTTGCAGCTAGCGATGTGAAAGGGTTCAAGCCCTTGTCACTATGAGACTAGGCTTACAGCTAGTGATGTGCAAGGGAAGCAACATTAGCCACCTCAAAAGAAGTCAAGGAATGCAAGCAAGAACGACGAGGAGTTCTTCTCTATCTCAACCTTCTTAGGAGGATCAAAAGCAAGATTGAGCATGATTGCAGACTAAGGTAAGTCTTGTACTACTTTCCTTATGTGATTTCATCATTACTCTGTAGTAGCTTGCTTTTGATAAAGAAGGGTATTATCCCTGGTGTGGGAGCCCTCATGACTTGGACCATTATCCCTGGTGTGGGAGTCCAAATTTTTTGTTTGGTTGGTCATTATCCCTTCGGGAGGCCATCTTGGTTATTATTCTAGTACATGAGGCCATTTTGGTTGTTATCCCTTCGGGAGGCCATCTTGGTTATTATTCTAGTACATGAGGCCATTTTGGTTGTTATCCCTATGAGAGGCTAGATTTTTTATTTCATTATTGAAGGGCCAYGATCCCTGGTACGGGAGTCCAATTCTTCTTGGTTGGTTATTATCCTAGTACAGGAGGCCATTTTGATTGTTATCCCTTCAGGAGGTCATCTTGGTTATTATCCTAGTACGGGAGGCCAACAAAGTATTGTAGAGACAATAGAGGACCTGAGAAGACATGGGATGTCTCCAGGTTAGCAACACCGGAAAAGGAAGATGTCTATCCTTCAGACTTTAGAGGGAGTCACTTGACTCAGAGGGAGTCAAACTATTTGAAGAAGGAAGAGACAATACCTTCTCCCCCTTTCAACAGTTCAGAGGGAGACGGTTATTGATCCAGTTGATCTAGTTGATCCTGTAGCTCCAACTAATGATTCCCAAAGACATGGCAGTAGGCCGGGAGAGGCCTACATGGGCTCAACAGACTCCGCTGGAGGCAGAGGGACATGCAACTCCTCGTGATACATTCCGAGAGAGCAAGAGACCACAGAGATTTTCGAGCTATGTTTCAACTATAAGCCACATCATTGATATTGAACCTTGTCATGGAGAAGCAACAGGACAACAGTTTTGGCAAGATGTCATGACCGAAGAGCATCAGTCCATTATGAAGATTGATGTGTGGGATATTTTTCCGAGACCGAATGGGAAGTATGTAGTGACTTCCAAGTGGATCTATAAGATAAAACATGCAGCTGATGGAAGTGTCGAGAAGTACAAAGCGAGATTTGTGGCTAGAAGATTCTCTTAGGTGGAGGGAATAGATTATGAGGAGACATTTGCTCCTATTGCCCAATACACTTCCATCCGTACGATTATTGCTCTTGCTACATCCATGGGTTGGAGACTACATCTGATGGATGTAAAGACATGCCTTTCTCAATGGTGAGATTGAGGAAGAAGTTTACATTGAGCAGGCAGATGGATTTGTGGCACATGAGAAGGAAGCCCTGTATGGACTAAAACATGCACCTCGTGCGTGGTATGAGAAGATTGATGGAGACTTGATGAGTTTGGCCTTCAGCAAGAGTGTTGCTGATCCAAACCTATACTACAACACTGTTGGTGACGAGTGCCTAATTTCGGTCCTATATGTGATGACTTATTCCTCACCGATTCAGAAATCCTTATTGACAAATGCAAGCGTGCATTGGCTTCTGAATTTGAGATGAAGGACCTTGGTATGATGCACTACTTCTTGGACTAGAAGTATGGTAGAGGACTGATGAGATTTTCCCGAAGTCAAGGAAAATATACAATGGAGATATTGAAGAAATTCGGTATGACAGACTGCAAGTCCATGCCTACACCGATGGTGATGGATCTGAAGAAAATAAACGAGGCTTCTACTGATTTAGGCGAGATTGATCCATATCTATATTGACAACTGATTGGATCATTGATGTATCTGGTTAACACCAGACATGATATATGCTATGTAGTGAATGCACTCTGTTAGTTCATGAATCAGCCGAGACAGACTCACTGGATAGCAACGAAGCATGTGTTGAGATATCTACGAGCCACAGTAAGATATGGCCTGAGATATGCCTCCGGTGTAGACATGAGATTGCAGGGATATGCGGATGCAGATTGGGCAGGGAGCGCAGTGGACCAGAAGAGCACATCTGGTTGTTGTTTTACTTTGGGTTCTGCCATGGTTTTCTGGTGTAGTAGGAAACAAAGCTCTGTGGCTTTGAGTACCACAAAAGCAGAGTACATCGCGTTATGTGTGGCAGTCCGCGAAGCAGTGTGGCTTCGCAAGCTTCTGTCAGATTTATTTGGTCATGAGATGGATTCCACCGTTATCCATTGCGATAACCAGAGCTGTGTGAAGCTCTCAGAGAATCCCATGTTTCACGATAAATCGAAACACATTGAGATCAAATACCATTATATCAGAGATATGGTGCAGATATGGTCAGAATTGGCCGATTCTAAAGACAATAACACTAGTCTCTAGGTAAAGGGTCTAGAAGTTGGACTGATCAGATTGATAGAGTATTGAGCTGAATCCAACTGAATCTTATCTTCAACATAAGGATATGTGAGTGTGATGGCAGTCTAATAGAGTTTGAAGATTCTCTAGTTGGGTTTGGTGGAATTATGCCTTTCAAAACGAGGAACATGTAAGTTTGATAGAGCACCAATGCAAACCTGGATTTGGAGATGAAGAGAATCTGAAGACAGGATATGTAACCAGGTTACCATCCTAGATAACCAATGAGCATTGTGGCTAGTTAGTAGTTACCCATATGCCTCAGTGAATGGTAGACCCATATGTGGTCTTCAAAGTTTTCTAGTTGTCTTTTTGTTTGTAAATCTCTTCTTTATAAAAATTTTGTTTTGAGATTTTGTATTAAGGCCCAAGGGGTGTATATAGTTGAAAAATATCATTTCTGTGTTATGGCGAGTGGGAGCGTATCTAGCTCATTGTATTAATGACTTCATTTAATAAAAGATTTTATTTTGCATCTCCCTTCTGTGTATATTCTTGTTTTTAGTTTTTGTCCTTTTTTAGTTCTTGTTCCATTGGTATATGCTTTTTTGATGGCTTATCCACATTTTTAGAGTAATGGTTTATTCAATTTTAGATCCTATTTAATGTCTATCCTCTTTTGTTTCTTCTTCTCCCTATTCTTTTTTACTTTTTGCGGATCCAGATTTTCCTATATCATATGCTTCTTTTCCTCATGCACGTGTCCTGATCATGTATAATAGCTGCTGCCAAACCTGTTTGTTAAAAAGGGATGTTTAAGTGATAGTAGTTACTAATCACATTTTCATCACAGTAAAAGATCATAACGGATATGATTACAGATGTGTGCATTCTTAGAGGAGCTTTGTTATTCATAATTTCATATCACTCAGTTTCACTTTTGCCTACTGTTTAGTATGGTGGGAGTCTGTTTTTGGAGCTCATACGATTGGGGAGATTTTTTTGTTTGGTTGTCTTTCTCTGGTTTTTTATGTTGGGTTGGTTTTTTGGGTGGTTTTGTTTTGAGAAATACGGCTTATATTATACAGAAATAAACTATGTACATAAAGAGGTGTTCTATTATTTTGGAAATTACTTCGAATTTTCTTTAGCTCTCTGTTTACTGTAATTTTTCAAATCTGATTATAAAAATAAATATTTGATATGTGCAGGCATCAAAGAATGTGTATACACAACTACTCTTGTTTGGTCATTCTAGTTCACATGAAGTTCTTTTGGAAGGAGAGCCTCAAAAGGCATTTGGTCATTCATTGTCATTATTTATGGAGTTCTCAGAAATTGTATGCAGGTTGAGGGAAGTACTGAACAATTTGGTTAGACAAGTTGATTCTATCTATTCGGCAGATACCAAAAACAACAAATTGTGTGCCTCTTTTACTACCATCCATATGCCAAGTGTATTTTCATCCTTTGCTGATGGCCTCACAGTTTTCCTTATTGTGGATGAGATTATTGCCCAAAATGGCCATGTAAAGCATTATGCATCACTCTTTATGAGGTAAAGTTTTAATTATCTTAACTTTATGACTAAATTCAATTTATGAATATATAAATCCAAGTGACTACAATGAAACTCTTTATTGTGTTGCAAGGAAGAATCTTACTTTTTTTTCCTCAGAAAACAAAGAGGAAAAAAGTATCCTTTTCCATTACTTAAAATAAAAAAGATACCTCTCTTAGAAAACCTTGGAAAGTAAGGCATAAGAAATGCCATTGAGCTATTGGAGCTCCACACCTATAAGTCCTATAAACTTTATCAAAAGATCCATTTCTTCAACATCATACATACAATCAAACTCTTACATAAACCAGTAAAAAATCCATGACTGTCGTCAACAGGTCTAAACACTGCAAGTATTTCTTCATTATAGCATAAACACTTTATCAAAAAATTTATCTTGGAGGAAGAACCTCCTCCTATTGAGAATCCTAGTCACCTGCAAAGATCCTGTGATTCTTTCAAATGCTTGTTTTGAAAGTTGATCTGCATCTTGATTATCTTCCTGCATAACATGTTTGCATGCAAAGGAACGAAAGGATGTTTCCGTTCCTGAGCCTTGTGACTGGTCCATGTAAAAGTAACCTTCAAGCTAGGGTATGACTAGCTTTGAATCTCTAAGCACTTGAATGTCCCTAACTCCAATCTCCAAAGCTAAAGTCATCGGGATTGATACTGCCCAAAGTTTTGCTGCATTTTTCGATCCTCTCCCCAGACCTGTTAGGATTTCATCTCATGACAACGAATTTTCACTCAGAGAACTTAAACCCTACATCTGAATCTGAAAACTTTTGAAAGACCTACCAAAACTTCAGATCCGCATAAACCAAAATGCTGTACAAAAGATTCAAGAATATAGACACCGCATATCAAGAGGTTAGATCATTATAATAGCAAACAACTAATAGATCTAAGAAATGAGAAGTCTGAAAATCAGATCTGAATACTAAATCAGCTCAACACCAGCCCAACATTAAGTAGAAAATAAATCAGATTAGCATGCTGAATCAACTCAGCCTCAGCCCAGTTCTAAATAGAAATTAGATCTGGAAAAATCAGATCAATATACTCAATATGCACCAGCAATCACATATCTTTTTATTATAGTTGAAAAGAATCATACATAAATCAAAATCTACTTCTCCCAAGCTTACAATGCAAAAGCAAGCAGCTTATTACAATCTCATAAAGCAAAACGCTTCAACTAGAATGCCCTAAGTATCATATCACACTATTTTTCACTCTGGCTCTCATACTTTGAAGTAATACCCCCTCCTTCTCATTTTATAGAATAAGAGAGGGGAATTACAAGTAAACCTTTGACTAGGTCCACCTAAGAGAATGGGTCCATAAGTGGAGCACTCCACCTTGACAAGGTCCACTTTAACCAACTCACGTGCCTCACATGTGCAAAGGGTAGGTGGTTGCATGACAAGTTGTGCCAAGCACGTTTCTTGAAGTAACTAACTCAAGTAGTGTGTCCCACATGTGCTAAGGTAGGTACATGCCCACATGTGCCAAGCACTCACACCACATACTTTTATGCAACACCATATATTTCTATGCATCAACTTAAGTAGTGCGCCCTCCTAGTCCAAGTAACTCCAAGTGTAAGAAAAATAGATGAAAAGGGGCTATGACACAATTCACCCGCATTAGACTCTCTCCCATCGATGTGTCATGTTATCATCTAAACTAGCATCTAAGTGGAAAAGTGTAATCCATGGATGCCACCTTGGGGTAATGAATTGGAGTCGTGTCACTATCACCTCAATACAACTTCCCCTTCACTTTTGGCCGGCTCTCAAGAGGCCAAGGGGGGTATCCCTTTGATATATGATTGATTATTATGAGAGCCTAAGCAAATCTTGATTATGATTAAGCTATTAAATGCAAATATTTACTTCAACAAATAAGCCAAGTGAATCCCACAAAGATATAACATATGCAATATAAAGGATCCGACAACTTAGTGACCTAATGCTTTAAGATAGATCTTTAGAGAACAGGCACAAATCACCACAATCCACTTAGCTGCTTTAGATGAATAAGAAATAAGTGGATCAGGCCTCGAATCTTATTTATTATATATGCAATAGAGATATTCCAGATTTGCAAGTTATTGATTACCATCCCAAGTCAATGATAAAACCTCAAAGAAGTAGTCTAACAACAGTTTAGTGAATGTAACTTGCAATAGATCCAAATTGTGTTTTAGAGAACAACTTCAAGTCAAATATCAGCACAAGAGATGCAATCTTAATCTTAGAGCACAAATTGACCTTAGATAGTGTGATGTTTACGAGCAAATCCAATTAATGCTTAAGCAAGGGCAAATCCAAGGTGAACTTGGCTTGTCTTATGTTAACAAATCTGTTTTGTGTTCAATTATGCAAATTTCAGGTTTGTAATAAGAGATAAATCGACTCAAGAGAGTGAAATGAACACTTTATCCAAGACGTCTAGGGTTAGATCATCAAGAAAGAAACATCCCAATATACCCGTGACAAGTCTAGATCAATGATTATCACTATGAAATAATAGACTTGGATCGATGTGTAAATCCAAATTAGGGTTCTATGAGTATTATATTGGATTTACTTTACCAAATATTTCCTCAAGTAAAAGATATGCATTTTCAAATAGTTTAAGGAAAGTTCACAACTAGAAATTGGAAATAAAACTTTGAGATCACTTCTAGCTTATGAATCTATATCAAGTCTATGTTAAGAATCAAGATATTCTATGAGTGAAAATGAAACTAGACTTGATCTTATGTAAATCTGATTTTTAATGTCATTTTCATACAGTTTCCAGACTTACATAAACACATTAAATAACCCAAGAAGGAAGAATAAACTTGAAAATGCTAGATCTAGAGCTACTTTTATGATTAGGGTTTCAAGATAATAACTTTAAAATCAAACCCTAATAAGTCTAGGAAATGAATATGCTTTAAGGCACTAGACTTTGAAATGAAATCTAAATTAATGATAATGCAATATTTTCCTTTAGATTTCCAATAAACAAAAATAGTAAAAGGATTTTCAATTTTTTATATATTTTGGAGGTTGATAGAAGAAGACAAGTGCCTTATCCAAATGACTTATGGGGTCAAGAAAAAACACTTATTCTAGATGGTCTATTTTCTTTAATGGTTTAGAATAAGGAGACTAGGGCCAAAGACTCAATAGTCTCCTATCCAATCTAGATGGAAAATAAAAACCAAGACCCTACAAAGAAGGGGTCCTAGAAGGATC
>SNQJ01S0050055.1:65762-78377 GCA_010110895.2 Picea sitchensis | reverse complement strand
TGATGATGCATCTCTTCATGGCACATGGAGTTGACCACCTGTGTTGGAGAGGCGGTCAACACTAGCAATATCAATTGTAGCTTAGTAATTGGAATCAATACCCTTGCTAGGGTTCCTAGAGGATAGACAAAACAAGGAATTAATAAGCACTTACCAAACTAACAGAGGAAGATAGGTGAGGAGTTACCTCGCAACAATCTCCTTCCAAGTGGTAGAGTTTGCTCTTCGAATGGATCGATTTGCTAACTTTGTAGAAGACCTTAAATCCACATCCAATCTTGAAGATAAAATAGATACCAAGGGAGAAGAGCTTGAATCAACACCAAATCGCCTCAAAAGGAAGATATTCAACAAGTTGTATTCTTAATCGCCAATTAACAACAAATAATAGTGTGAGGGGGAGCCTCTTTTATAGATGAGGCTTCAATAACCCTCTCATTACATCAAAGTTTTTTCTCTCCTTAGATCTAGCCTAGGAGATCTCGAAAAAGACTTTTCCTCCAACTAACTATGAGGAGAAAGTCAAAAAATACATAAATTATGAAAGTGGTTATGCCACATGTAAAATATTCTCCCAAGAGAGAGAGAGAGACATCCCATCAAGAATAGCAACAATAGGGTCAAGGGAGGCCAACATCTCTCCATAATGCATAGTAACCACCTCAAAAGTCTCCTCCAAAAGGAGATCGAACCTCAAAATGAGCCAACAACCATGCAAGGGAGAGGAAAGGTCCACACGTGTGGTACGTGGGAGGCTCCAAAAGGGGACTCCTCCAAAATATTTCCAAACAATCATAATTGAGGTCTCCAATGTGTAACCTTCTCCCAAAATCATGCTAACCACCTCCCACAAGCCTAGGAGGGTCAAAATGGTCCATGCGTGCCAAGTAGATGCTCAAATGACCATGTGATGCAACCTCCAAAGTGTATGACTCCTCTAAAAGGTGACACATGCCTCCATAAATGGTGACGTGGCTGAGCACTCCATGCAATTTGACATGGCATGGCATGACTAGTCCATGTGCATGAAGAATAAGCCTTAAATGCCTAGGGCATTGTGAAGATGGGTGCTCCAAGGTCTCCTTGCATAAAAATATGTAGAAACCCCTCATGAGGTGGTTCTACATGATCTCAAGAGCTAAATACACGTCGTGAGTCCCCAAAGTGCTATGGAGGTGATCACCTAGGCCAAAGTGTGACAAATACATAGGTAGATCCATGCTTAGGAATAAAATTTGTGCTCTCTAGGTATAACAACCTTTACAATATATTAACAACACTTTTACATTAGGGTAAAGTGAAAAAACCTAGAGGTTCCCTAAGTCATGTGTCCTAATAGATCCACTCCAAGTCTCCCGCACATTCGCACATTCACCTCGGCCATAAATGACCTCCATGACGTGGTTAGTATGAGCCATAAAGGCAGGGACTATCTTGAAATGGGGACTAAGAGGATGGGCCATGACAAACCACAAAGGTCTAGAGAAACCACCTAGATAAAAATAAACACTTTACATAGATCACTCGGCCTGGTCTAGTCCAATACATAAGATACAATGGTCACACTTTTGGCTAATCATGATACATAAATACAAATCATCGTGATGGCACCATTGATCATGGAACCCTAGGCCCTAACATCATTTCAAGATATGCACAAGATAGGATAAGATACTGGCACAAATTTGGTGAAGAAAAAGAGGTACTTTGAAGTGAAACTGAGGGGTAACATGTTCCTCTCATAGCAAGAGTTAAACACTCTCTAAGCAATAGGTAAACTAACAAGACCACATTCAAATGATCTACAGTGGGATTTTGAAATGTAAAGAAGATCACCAACCCCACTATCTTTGGGTTTCCTTGAGATGCTCCATCAAAAAAACCAAAGGGTTTCGATTTATCTACCTCTATATCAATGACTATATATGTTGCTTGAATTTTAAGAAACCATCACATGGGAGCAAATTTTGTCTTGAAAAAGAGATGCATTTGACCAGCCATATTGCCCATAAAACAAAAACTTGTAATAAATGATGCTTCTTTCTAACCTAAGTCCCCTGGTTCGAGTTCGAATTCGATGACCTTGATTTACGAAAAAAATTCGACAATGTAAAATTAGGCAATAAAATTCGACATTAAGTTTGAGAAACTATAAAATTTCAAAATTCAAAGATACATGTAATAAAATTCAATCAAATATGATCAAAACTCATTAAAGATACATGATAAAAATGAAATTTGCATGTCAACATTCATGATTCAAGATATATTTCAAAATGATGATGTCTTGTTCAAAATTTAGAAACATGTCCACCAAACATAACATTAAAATGTTTTACAAAATTGAGAATCCAAAAAAAACTAAAATGAGAACACCAGTTTTATTCTTGGTGTTCTCATGGCCTGCTTGTTACATCAATAAGCTCTACATCATCAAGAGCACTTAGGATAATGAAGCCACTGGAAGCATGATCACCATTGGATTCACCACTCACTTTGTTACGTTCAAGGTCAAAATCATCTTGATGTCCTAATGCAGTTGGAATGGGCTCGAACCATGGAGTAGAGGAATTGGATGAATCTTTAGCAACATTGTTTAAACCCAATTGCAAGTTACTGTGGACGTAAACAAGATCTTCCAATTTTCCAGATAACAACCTATTTCTTTTTTTGGAATATATATGGCTAAAGCTGCTCCAGCTCCTTTCACACATCGATGCACTTGATCCCTGGCTCAACTTTCAAGACAGGAATTACAAAATGTTGCAATTCCAGTGCTCTCGAGGCGTAAAATTCACACCATATTGCTGGAGCACTTTCGATCCTATCGAGCTTAGCCACCTTAGTTCCAAATACCCCTTCTTGTAACCTATATGTCCTAAGTTGGGATCTAACCAAAGATGCCTTAGATGGATTTGGATTTAGTTTGTCAATAGCCTCATAAAGTCCACTCATGATTTTTTTCATCTTGATATCTTGGTATCCCAAATAATCTAGGGTCCAAATAGGATGCTGTTGCATGTAAAAGCCTGTACATCATCTTCCATCTTCTATCAACTACCTCCCATATCTCCTTGTAATCAATTTCCACATTATCAATGGCATTTGCAATGGCTTCCTTGCAACGATCCATGCCCTCATAAACAAAACCCATACAAGGCTCGTCACCTTCAACCATGCCAAGGATATCAACAATTGGAGCACAATTTTTTAAAACTTTCTTAGCATTTACTCAAAAATTAGGGCTTAACATTATTTGCTTCACTTGCTTTCCCTTCAATTCTTTTGAAAGGCAAGATCTCTCCCACTCAGTATTGCAAAAACAATCCTTAGGCTTGCTTTTTCCTCAACAACTCTTCTTAGAGTTATGTAAAATATGGTAAATATTGTATCACAAGGCCTCAGTATCACTCTAGATGCATTTTTCCTATACATACTCAATGTGAGACGATGGTTAATGATGAAGTTTTCCATTATTTTTCCTCTTCGGATTGTTTTATTGATCCATGGAAATTTGGCTAGATCATGCAACAATAAATTCAGGTAGTGAGGTGCACAAGGGGTCCAATAAATGGTTTTATACTTCTCCATAATCAGCTTTTCTGCACCGACACAATTTGGGGCATTATCGGTGACAACTTGGACCACATTTTCCTCCTCAACTTCCCTAATTGCTTCATCCAAACTTCCAAAAATATATTCTGATGTCTTCATATGATCCATTGCATCAAATGCCTTCACAAATAACACCCCTTGAGGGAAATAAACCAGCACATTAATCAATGGTCGATGACACAAATCTGACCAACCATCGCTGAGAATTGTGGAACTTGTATTCCAAGACTCTTTGATATCAGCTAACCTTTCTGTCACTCTTTCCTTTGTTTATTTAGCAGAGTGGTCATTAGAGCCTTGGATCCAGGAGGAACATACCCATTGCTAAACTCAACAACCTTTTTGAATGCATTTAGATAGTTCGGGCTTCTGGCCACATTAAATGGAATTGCACATGCATAAAATAATTCAGGCTTCAGTAATAGCTTCATCAACTTGTTGTTTTTCTACAGGTTCCCAAATTGATTTTAATGTTGCTGTTCCACTGGTTTTTGTTGGGATAGAAGCACTCGAGTCACCAATGTTTCGAGGTGAAAGAAGGGATGGGGGTTGATCAAGAGTCAAGACACATATATTTCGCCCCGAGAGATTATCATACCCTTTCTCCACTGCTGCTTCTGCTCTTCAGAGATTGTTGGGCATCGTTCCACACCACCTCCATTGCCATTAGTGATACCAAGAAGGTGGTCCACTGCTCTTATTAAGGATCCAGTGAAATTTTTTCCACATAACAGGCATACAATGTCTGCCCCATCTTTCTTTACATATTTCCATGCCTCAGCACTGGATTTTTGAGGCACCATAACCATTTAAATCTTTAGTAAGTTTCTGCATTTTTTTGATTATTTGTTTGGATATATTAGAATCGAGACATTAACTGGAAAATATAATCAATGTCCATTGAAACAGGATGGAGTTTACACTGAAATGTAAAGGGGAAAATAGAATTTAAACATGCCTGTAGCCTGTAGCCTGTAGGTTGTTGTAAGCTGTAGCCTTTATTCCTTAGATATATGATACATCAGTATGCCCAGTGACCACGGCCTTGGAAACTGCCCGACACCCTATAGCCTGTAGGTTCTACCTTCTACTTAGTACTATCTAGCTTGGGGCGATCTGTTGACACCGAACAATGACAATTTAAAAGAGGCATCAGGTTTCCTACGCCTTCAGCCTTGTAACTTCTAGTCTCTGGATTCTATGAATTGGAAAAAAAAAAATACTAAATAGCCCTTATTGCTGCATTGCAATTTGCATTATTGCATACCTTCAGGCTTCATGGTTCACCAAATCAGTATCACCACTGCAGAAAAACAATCCTTGGGCTGTCATGCTGTGTGACTGGTAGTGACCACTAACTAGTCTGCGGAGGGAGGAGAACCGATGTTAGAATTTAAAGGTTTGACTGCTAGATTGATGGGGAATCCACTGCTGTAAATCGTGAAGAGCTACCACTGTAAATCATAAAGAGCTACGACGTCCCACTTGTAAATCCAAATTGTGAAGGCGCTGTTGTAGAGCCTGTAGGCTCAGGTCTTTATCATGTCGGAGTCTTGACTCTTAAGAGAGCATGGAGTAGAGTGCTAAGTGTCAAGTGGATTAGAGATTACAAGCAGGAGACTGGAGTCAGGACTTAGAGGTATGGGAGCGCAGATAACTGCGGAGGTATGAGAAAAGAAGACTGAGCAGGAATGCAGGCATGGGGAAGTAGAAGTTAGTAGGTTAGGGTTTTTTTCCCTTTTTAATTATATTTTTTAAACATGAATTTAACTGAATTTTACCCGAATTTAGATGAATTCAAATGAATATGTTCTCCGAATTCGTTCGGCTTGAAGTTCGAGTTCGAAATCGACTTGAGATTCAGCAAATAGGTTCGAATTTGCTGGAGGTTCAGCGAATTTAGAAGTTGAAGCTTCAAGTTTGCTGAACACGCTTAGTTTCTAACTTCATCATCATCCAACAAGTTTTGGAGAGCCTCTTCTAGGGATAGACCTTCCCGACTACCTTTTCCACCCGTGATGCTCTTAACTGCTGACTAGATCTCTTTGGTGAGGTGACATGAGAAATAGATGTTGGACACATTCCTCTTGTTTTCTACACGACACACAAATTCCAGGGCCTTGCCATGACCTTCTTTGAGATTGTCCCAGGTTAGTAATCTGTTTTGGAGTATAAGCCACAATATAATCCTAGCTTTAAGTGGAGCTTTTAGTTTCCAAATTAGGTGCCATCTCCATTCCTCCCTTACTTCTCTGATTTCCTGTATGGACACTTTGTAGCTTGGGGAAACCTATTATATGCCTCCTGATTTATTTAGAACCTAAACCATAGCATCCTGCTGCTCTTGAGTATTATCATGGCTTCTATCAAAGAGGATCTACGACTTTCCCACTCTTCTTTCCATGCCCCTTCTAGGCCTAGCTGCTTTGCATTTTGCCACCTAGTAGTCCACAAACCTCTTTCTTCCCCCTCAAATACATCTGACAAATGATAGATATCCCTTGAGTTCAGAAGGTTGATCTAACCTTGTGATAATATTTGAGCATTCTGACCCCTTATCCATGGGTTTGTTCGGAATCTTACCTTTCCATCCCAACGAGCCATGCTGAGTTAGCCCCTACAATGTGAAAAGCTTCACTCATTGCTTTCCAGCATATGGATCCCCCATTTGCTTTCTTGCCTGGCATCCTAATCCATGCCTCAATGTTTAATGGAGCTAAGTATTTCTCACATAAAATTCTGCCAGAGTCCCTCTATTGTGATCATCCTCCACAGTCCTTTAGCTGCTGGTGCCTTTGAGAAATGATTCAAGTCTTTTGAATCCCATCTCCCTAAAGATGGCTTTGCCAGTCTTTGCCACTTCACCAAGGGAATGCTTTTCTTCTTTTTTCTATTAGACCATATGTACTTTCCGATTCTGTTTAGACTTCTTTTTGGGATGGATGCCATGGTCCTCCAATATATTGAGGTAGGATTGATGATGCTTTTTACTAGGGTAAGTCTACCTCCCATGGACAACTACCTGTTGCACCAAGAATCAATTTTCCTTTCTATCTTCTCATACATCCACATCCATTCCTTTACAGAATTGTTATTTACCTTCGCATGAATCATAGATATTTCATACTTCCATCAACCATTTTTTGATGGAATGGCAAGATAGTCTGAATGGAGTGTGTTTGAGGCTCCCGTAACTCGTGACAGACTAAAGTAGACTTTTGGTAGTTTATCTGCATCTGTGTGGCCGAGCATGAAAGTTGTAGGGTCCTATCCAATACCCTTGCTTCTGTAGCAGTGCCATTCCCAAAGAGCAACACATCATCAGCAAACAAAGATTGCTGGAAACTTCTATTCCCTTGAGCTGACCTTCATTTTTTGAATTCCTTTGTATCTCAGTAATGAGTGATTGCGAGATCGCTGGAAACTTTTACTCTCTTGAGCTGACCTTCATTCTTTGAGTTCCAGTGGAAACAATAAGGGTGATAGTAGGCAACCTTGCCTTATTAAGTTATTACCCTTGTAGGTTTGAAGAATTTGAAGCAGCCCCATTAATCATTACTTCCAAAGATACTGTGGAGTAACATTCCTCAATCTAGTTTACCACTGGAATGCTAAAGCCAATATGTATCATAAGTAATCTAGGCAGGTCCAACTCATTCTGTAACATGCTTTTGACAGATCCAATTTGACTATGAATGATGGCAATCTTTTCTTATTAATAGTGTGTAAGGTCTCATGGGTTACTTCCACAACATCAAAAATCAGTCCACCGTCGAGGAAGCCAAACTTCTCTTTGCCAATAATCTGTTGTGATAAAATTGGCTTCAGTCTCCTTGCAATTACCTTGGCAATAATCTTGTAAAATAATGAAATTGGTTTGTAGTAGTCAAAAGAAGGAGGATTATCTATCTTTGGGATGTTTATGATGAATGTCTTGATGAAGGGACCACATGAAGGAGATCTTTCCCTAGTGTTGCCCCCTCATTTGGCACGAGGAAAACTTGATCACATTTTGGCAACTAATACTATTCCAGAGCCGCACTTATAGAGGCACATTCAAGTTCATAGCTGATGTGAAGCATTCCTACTTAGTCAGCCAGATCTCGGATTCCATGATATCCTCCAACCTTTACTATATGATGACTTGGGCTCACAATGGACTTGCCAGTCAACCTCAGCTTTGCTCATTTGATGGTACTACAACTCACCATATTCACGCCTTAGATTGATGCGCATACAATCAATGCTCTATACTTTCATGACCATGGTAATTTGGTTTGCTTGCATCATTTCAATTACTTTACTATGGTTTCATGTATGGTTTCCTGCTTAGACATGGTGTGGTAGCTCCTTGATTTAGTCATAACTGTGGTGAACACTAAGTGGAATCTAATAACACTTTGTAACAGTCACAAATTTGATCTCTTGCCTTGTACCATGGTGGGACATAGATTGCCTCCAGTCTAAGTCACTTGGTTCAAATTCAGATTCGAGTTCGACGACCTTGAAGTTTGAGAAAAATTCGACAATGAAAATTTTTGGTAATAAAATTCAGCATTAAATTCGAAATATTATAAACTTTGGAAATTAAAAAATATATGTTATAAAATTTAATACTCATTAAAAACACATGATAAAAATAAAAATAACATGCAACTAACACAAAAATATATATACATCAAATAATTCCAGAATATATATAATTTAAATTAATTTGTTTTTAAATTATATAATTTTATTTGTGTTAGGTCTATGAATAATAAAAATTATAAAATTTACTTATATATTATATAAATTTATATTAATTCATAACGTAATCATGTTTTACTAATTTATATTAATTTATATCTAAGCGTATTTGTTATAATGTGGGCGCATGCATGGATTTCCACTTCAGCTGGATTCCAATTTCACTTTGGGCAAGGTGTACACATTCTGATTTCACTTATGCCAACGGAATTAAGGTTGAACCCAAATCTGCAAGAATAAAATTGAGTAGGGTATCGTATACAATTAATGTAGCTTGATGAGTATAAAAGGGCAAGAGTGAAAGAGCATGCGATGCAGAAAATCTTTTGAGAGTCGAGCTCTAGAATTTGCACAGAGTAGCGTCGAGTGGCTCCAGCCTCAAGGGAAACGAAAACCACGTGGAGCTGGGGGCTAGGGTTTAATTTTTTAGCTCTACCAAATTGCAAGGTTGAATTTCAACGAACCCGCGATTTCCAGTCGAATTTATTCACCTTGGAGTTCAGTTTCGAGATCTAGTTCTGGTTCGACTTGAGATTCGTTGAACTGAGGTCGAATTTGTTCGAAATGCCTTCAAATTCGCCGAATTCCGAATTTCAAGGAAGAAATGCGTCGAATGTGGTGACTTAGCCTCCAGATAAGTGTTGTCATCCCTTAAGTCAGGTTGTACCACTGGGAATTGGGTTAATGTAGTGTGTCGCAAGTCTTGAATCATTCTTAAACACCTTTTCCGTCCTTCCCATTTTCATTCTGTTCCATTCATCATATTTCTCGTTCATGATTGATTTGTTGTATATCATTCAACAAGGTCCAAGCAAAGCAAGAGAAGACCCCATGTATAGAATCCCAAAGGTAAATAAAGCCGAAAAAAGGCTAGAGGAAAGAGCGAAAAATATAAAAAGGCCATATACCCCTAGTCCCATGCCTAAGAAGGACATATCTAAAGAAAGGGTCTAAGAAATTAAAGAAAAATTAAAGAAAAAGGGGGAACAAATGTTAATTCAAGGCTAAACGTTCCCTCTTGAAGGCTCACATGTGGAACAAGTGAAGACTTCTAACTCTTGAAGACCTCTGCACCAACATCTAATTGTATGGTCAATACGTGAAGTCCCCTTTTCTCGTTTCTGTTATCAACCACCTTAACACCTACTTCTTACTTGGTAATATAGGAAATACACCTCGATCTTAGGGGTTGACACCTGCAATAAGGGTTAAATGGTTGTCCCACCATGGTAAAACTTAAGAAAGTTGTAAAAATTAACTTGATGTTATTTTGTTGCTAGAAGATATCATTTATGTAAACCACTAATTGACTTATGTAATGAGCTTGACTCATCACTATGAGTTGGAACCTTGCATTGACAACCATGACAGAGCTGTCTACATCATCATCAACGTATTTTGTTAGCACATAGAGCATGCATAAGTTGGCTACAAGGTGATTACTTGGCATTTCTAACCCTCATGGTGGGGGGGCACATCTCTTGGGACCCATTTCATACGTGGGAAGGAGTATTTGGCACTTTGAATAGGGTGCACCCCTTTTGTGGATCCCTTTTCACACTTATGTATGGTCAACTAAATTTTTGGTGGGGCGCACCCTTTTGTGGGGCCCATTTCACACACTTGGAGGGCGTACTTCTCTCTCTAGACCACATGCATGCATATTTTGTAGGGGCATACCTCTTGTGGGGCCCATTTCTTACACATTGAGTGGATAGTTTGATTTTTAGTGGGGCACACCTATTGTGAAGTCCATTTTCCACTTGTGAGTGACGGTTTTTGGAGCAACTCATGGTTTTGTGAGAGCGCCCCTCCTTGGGTTGTTTTTTTCCATGGTTTTGGGAGCAACTCATGGTTTTGGCCCATTGTTTTATGAGGGAGCAACTCATGGTTTTGGCTCATTGTTTTATGAGGGCGCTGTTGAAGTTTTGCAACTTTGGGCAGTCATTCTCCACAAGGAAATACATGAAGACCCATCTGACCATTAAAGAAGCCCCAGGAAGCAAATTGAAGACCTAGGAAGAGAAGTTGGCCCCACCAATAAAAGACATAAATAAAGTGAAATTGAAGACCCAGAATGAGAAGTCCGCCCCATAGGAAAAAGACAGGCACCTGGACAAGTATAAATACAGGCAGGGTCAGTTCATTTGGAAACAAACAACTCTCCTTTTGCAGTGTGCATTAGGCAGTTGTCAGCTACAGTTATGGTATTTTCGCTATATCTTCGAGTTTTGGTTATCTTGTGTTGATGTTTTGGTAGCTGCGGGAGGTATTCCCTCCTGGACAACTTTTCTTAGAGAAGAAGAAGATTCCAAGAAGTCAAAGGAAGACCATTGAACAATTGAAGAACACCCCAGAAAAGAATAAAGTGAAATAGAAGACCACAGAAGAGAAGTCGGCCCACAAGAAATAATAATAAAGTGGAAATATAATTTCCAGGAAGAGAAGTTGGCCCACAGAAATAATAAAGTAAATTTGAAGACCCAAAATAAAACGTCAGCCCCAAACAGGCGCCCAAATTAGTATAAATACAAATCTGGGTCAGTTCATTTGTATAGTCAGAAAGTTCTCCTTCTGTAGTGCGCACTAGGCAGTTGCAACAGTTTCACTATTTCTGGTTTCTGGTTCTCTTGGAGAGTGCGCTCCACTCGGGGAAGGATATTCTTGGTGGCTATTGGTGATTTCTCTTGTGCGCTACCTCTGTAAGAGTTGCACTAAGTTTGTGTGGCACTGCTCAGTTGCTTCGTGCTAGTTGCAGTTACCAGTTGCCAATTGTGCCAGTTTTGTGGTGCGCTATCTTGCTCTAGTGATGCGCCTATCTTGCGCCAGTTCTATGGTGCTACTCATTTGTCTACCCTCTCTAGGGTTTGACAAGAAGAAGAGATAAGTATATGTTATCAGGGTTTCTTCATTGTTGGTTTGTTCTTGTGATTAGAGCTTGTTCATGGTTGTATTGGAAAGATTCTCTCTAAGAAAAGTTGGTTGGGTTTTCCCAGTATAAATCTTTGTGTCTTGTTGTGTTTGTTTATCTGCTGCTTATATATTTTAGTATATGATTATTGAATGTTAAAAGAAGATAAAAATGCTATGGTAAATCTAATGTTAACGAAACTAATGAAAATCTAACATCTTGGTGAGTGCACCACACTTGGAGAAGCTCTCTCTTGGTTATATTTTGTCTATTCTAGTGAGACGTTAGGCTTGGGGAGGACATTCTCTGTATGGTATTTTGATTTGATGATGGTGATGTACTAGTAATATCTTGGACTGAATTCTTGTATAAGAAAGGTTGTTGGGTTTCCCAGGATAAATTCTCGTGTTCTTGTGTCTATTGTGCATGGCCAATGTTTTTAGATCTTGTTGTTTCCGCTGCATTGTTATTAAATTGAGATTTTCAGTGTATAGTTATGCCATGATAACTGTGATATGAAAGTGAATCTTGTTTTGAAATCATAAGGGAATAACTATCAAGATCTGAGAATCAAAAAAATCAACATGGTATCAGAGCTTTGTTGAAATATTGCCACTGCACAATTTTCTGTTAAGACCTGAACTTGTCAAGCTCGTTGAGCACTTATTGAGAAGTCGTTGGATCTAACTCCACCACTGATCAACTTGCCTTGCTCCTGCGCATTCGCTGCACCTCTTGGACTGCAGTTTGGTGAAAGTTAAAATTTCACCCCAAAAAAAAAGCTCACTACGCCAGTTGCAATAACATTCTGTAAAGCTCACTGAGCATTTATTGGGCCGAGTCAGGGAGAATTTTGGCATAGAGCAACTTGCCTTGCCCTAGCGCACCCACTGCATCTCTCAGATTGACAATCCGTCAAAGTTGAAATTTTAGGGTTTTCAGGCTTACTGACATTTTTCCTGACATTGAACCTTCTGATTCAGATTTGAACACCATCACCTGTTGAAGTTGTTGGCCCATCTCCAGCTAGGGCGCTCTAGATAGTGTTGGATTGTCTGACCTTCTTTGCCTAAACAGAAAGCACACGAGTGTCTGCTTGGCCAAGTCAATGCTGCCAAAGCCACACCTGAGTTCAAGCTGTACTTTTGAGAACCACCACTTGAGTCAAACGTTGAAAACACTCTATAAAGCCAAACATTGGTCCTTAATCTCTGAATCAAAACAGACCTGGCCTGTGGCAAAAATACACCCTTTTAACTATAAATATGGGGCTTTTAGTTCTCTGCATGGAGAACACTGAAAGTTGCTGGTCCAGGTGGCCTCAGTAGTACTACCTGACT